>JAULJZ010214389.1:0-67643 GCA_032270985.1 Heliamphora pulchella | reverse complement strand
CACCGTTGCAAGAACTCGTAAGCATCTCACCTTCCCTTTAGCTGCTCCTTTATTGTTTTGAGATTAATTTTGCCCTTTTTCTCATTCCTCTTTTCTTTTCTTAAAAAATGGGCAAACTCAGGAAGCTTGTATCGACGCCAGCGGCCATGCGTGAATTTCGGCGTCGATATAACGTCCCAGAGGATGTTGGTATCACCCTGGTTAATCCCGGAGATTCCCGAGAAGAGAACTGGGAAAAGCTCCCACTTCCACTTGTAGCCATAGTGGAAGGAGGAGTTCGGTTTTTCGTTCATCCCCTTCTTAGGTGAATTCTCCGGCATTACCGGGTAAGTACCATGCAAGTTTCTTCAAACGTATTCAGAGTAGTCATGAGGGTTGTAGAACTAAACCGCATCCTGGGTACCAATCTCGGTATTTGGGATATAGTTTACTGCTACAACATTGTGAAATACTCTTCTGGATCCTATTATCTCAAAGCAAAGAGAGTGGCCGAGAAGCTTGTCATCGAATTGTCAGACTCCGGTAAGGATGTTGATGACGACTTCTTGAACATCACGGGGAACTTCGAGTTCGGTCCTGGGGAATAGCACGACATCTTCACCATTCCTCGAAAGGACGGACTGGGACCCGGTAGGTCCCCCCACCACCTGTTTGTTAGTATGCTCTGCTGGGTTCTCATTATTCTACGTATCTTGCTTCTAACAGTTTCCTTTTGTTTGGTGTAGGTGAAGTTGCGAACAACCGAGCTTGTGAACCTTTTCCCGGGGTTCACATAGAAGACCTAAGAAAAGTCTGGTCATACAAGGGTCTTCCTGAGCAGAAAGGCCTTCGAAGGGCTGCCCATATCCTGCTCAAATACGTCATGACCTACAGAAGCTTCATCAGACCGAACACCTCAGGAGTTCGGATTACAATCGCCGCTTCAGATCCAACCGAGGTCCCAAAGGCGATCACCCTCCCCTTCACCAAGGCAGAAAGGCAGGTGACCATCACCCAGCCTCCCTTGACGTCTGACGAGCCCGGTCCCACGTCCCCGGGCTATACTATTTCTATTTCACCTTCTTCCTCCTCCATTAATTTTTCAATTTTTGAAGACATTGCCGAGATGGCACAGAAGAAAGCCGCCGCCGTTGACCTCAGCCAGTTCCTGACCCTAGGAGGTCCCAAAAGGAAAGTAACTGTTGCCCCTTCGGCACCAGCCAACCTTGCCTCCGAACTGACGGAGGAAGCTGCTCCAATCTCAAAGGTCAAGTTCCCGCCACCGCCGAAGAGGTTGAAGAAGACCGGGGGATCCCCACTAAAAGAGAAGGGGGGGGGAAAGAGGAGGAAAGGGAGAAGGACAAGGAGAAGAGAGAGAGAGAGAGAGAGAGAGAGAGAGAGAGAGAGAGAGAGAGAAAGGAAGGAAAAGGGAAGGCTGTGGCGGAGCCATCCGGGGGGGCCAAGCGCTGGACTCCCGAGCTAAAAAAGGGTGACCGAGTGATCACCGTGGAGGACCGGGCGAAGTCCCCGAACACCGCCTTCGGGCTGTCGAAGGCCCTCCTGCTGCCAATCCTTGTGGCCATCCTTTTTGGCTTCCCTCTATATCTTCTGTCTTTGTGTACAAAATTTCCCCTTGTCCTCCCCTTCCCCCTCCTTTTTTTTGTAGGGTCTCCAACGCCTTGTGGTGGCCATGGAGAGGCTGGAGGAGAGAGAACTCGAGCTTGCTAAGCACTTGGGAAAGAACCAGTCGTACCTCTAGAAGATGTCTCAGATGGAGGCTAGCGTCTGGGCGAAGGACAAACTGCTCGGTGTTGCGCATGCTTGGGCGTCCAAACTGGAGATTTCTAAGATTGCTTTGAAGCAGCGCCTGAAGGAGAAGGAGAAGTCCCTTACCGATACCATGGTTCTCCTTGGACAATCCGAGGTCGAGCTGGACAAGGCCAGGGTGGAGGCCTCGAATGCTTATTCGGCTGGGGTGGCTGAAGCTACTGAGGACTACAAATCCCAGATCCCTGGCCTCAAAGATCTGATTTTTGGCTTCGCTTGGGAGGATGCACTCAAAGCCGCTGGGGTCGAGGAATCCTCCCCCTTATACGCAGAAGTCTCTCTACCGATCAAGCAAGCTACGGAGGATGGAGGTGAAGAGGTCAGGGATTTCGAGGTAGGTACTGCTGAGGCTGCAACAGGAGGAAATGCCGAGGTGGAGGCAACTGACTCGGTGATTGCTGAAGAAGTGGGAACCCCAGTGGAAACCACCGAAGACTTCTTAGCCGCCCCCTGACACCCCTTTCTTTTCTCTTTTTATTTATCATTGTACTGCCTTCTATAGCTTCGAGGGTTTCAGCCCCTCTTTTTAATGAAATTCCTTTTCTTCGATTGCACTTATATTTCATCTTGGTTTTCATATTTGTATGGTCTTTAATGAACATCTGTACTGAGAGCCCAGGTAATTCGGGTATACTCCCATACTTAACTTTTTAAGCTTAATTATCCCAAGTGTGGGATCATCATCCACACTAAGGGATAAAACATAATTTTGGAATCAACTCCGATGCTAAGGGTTAAATGAGTTTGGATAAACTTCGAATTCAGCCTTTTTAGGTTCAAACATCCTAAGTATGGGATTAACATCCATACTAAAGGCTTAAATGAGTTTGGATAAACTTTGAACTCAGCCTTTTTAGGCTAAAACATCATAAGTATGGGATTAACATCCATACTAAGGGCTTAAATAGTTCGGATAAACTTTGAACTTGGCCTTTTTAGGCTAAAACATCCTAAGTATGGGATTAACATCCATGCTAAGGGCTAAATGAGTTCGGATAAACTTTGAACTCAGCCTTTTTAGGCTCAAGCATCCTAAGTATGGGATTAACATCCATACTAAGGGCTTAAATAGTTCAGATAAACTTCGAACTTGGCCTTTTTAGGCTAAAACATCTTAAGTATGGGATTAACATCCATGCTAAGGGCTTAAATAGTTCGGATAAACTTCAAACTTGGCCTTTTTAGGCTAAAACATCATAAGTATGGGATTAACATCCATACTAAAGGATTAAATAGTTTGGATAAATTTCAAACTTAGCCTTTTTAGGCTTAAATATCCTACTCAGGGTATGCCCCTCAAGTTTTTATCAGTAATATCAGTTGATAAAAACTTAAAAGTGAAGGAAAAAGTTCATGCCGAACAACAGCGTTTTATTAAAAATGAAAAATTATAAAGAACTAGAAGATTTAAAAGTAAAATTTGCGGAGATTGTTTGCATTCTATGGCCTAGGGATTACTTTTCCACTCATGTCTTCTAGGTGGTATGCTCCAGTGGCGCCCTTGGAGGCAACCTTGTACGGACCGTCCTAGTTCGGGCCCAACTTTTCCTGTATTGGATCCTTCTTATGGCCGAGCACTTTCCTTAGGACCAGATCTCCTATGCCGAACTCACGGTGTTTCACCCTCTTATTGTACCATTTAGCAAGGACCTGCTGATAGGATGCCAATTTAATGGTGGCCATTGTCCTTCGCTCTTTGGCTAAGTCTAGGTTCAAGGCTAGTGCCTTATTTGCTTCGGGAGCACTTATCTCTGTTCGAATCGTTGGTAACCCAACATTTAGTGGAATGACTACCTCTACCCCATAGGCCAAGGAGAAGGGGATTTCACTAGTAGACCTTCTAGGAGTAGTTCTGTAAGTCCATAGGACTGAGGGTAGTTCTTCGACCCGCCTCTCCTTGGCGGCATCCAGCCTCTTCTTCAGCCCGTCAATGATGGTCTTGTTGGTAGCTTCTACCTGCCCATTACTCTGAGGGTACTATGGGGTAGAGAAGTAGTTCTTGATCCTAGCCCCGAACAAAAATTCTTAAATAGGAAGCTGTCGAACTGAGTACCTTTGTCGGAGAAAATTGCTTGGGGGATGCTGAACTGGGTGATGATGCTATTCCACGTGAACCCCTTTACATCAACGTCCCTGATATTGGCCAAAGGCTCGGCCTCCACCCATTTAGTGAAGTAGTCTGTGGCGACGAGGAGATATTTTCTATTGCCTATGGCCTTTGGGAAGGGGCTAACTTTGTCATACCTTCACTAAGTAAAGGGCCATGACTTGTGAGTGGGGAGAGGTCTTCAGCTGGGATGTGTATGTTCGGGTTGAACCTCTGGCACCTCTCACACTTCTGCACATACTATTCTGCGTCCTTTTGCATGTAGGGCCACCAGTAGCCCTGAGAAATTGCTCGGTGAGCTAATGACCGCCCTCCAGTATGGCTGCCACAGATTCCTTCATGTATTTCGAACAAGAGGTCATGGACTTTGTTCGGGTGCACACAGAAGAGGTAGGGTCCAGTGAAGGATCTCTTGTACAGGTCTCCCGAATCGGAGACCCAGAACCTTACCGACTTCTTTCTTACCATCCGAGCTTCTCTTTGATCGTTTGGGAGCATGACTTTCACCAAGTAGTCCTTTATGGGATCCATCCAACTTGGACCCAATTCTGAGCAGTAAATTGGCTTTTCTTCGTGGTTAACGATACTCGGTTGTTGGAGTATTTCTATGGAAATCACCCCTTTTTTCTCAGAACTAACGGCTGATGCCAGGTAAGCCAGAGAATCGGCATGGCAGTTTTTCCTAGATGAGAGCTGGGTGATCTCAAAACATGAGATGTCTTTGGCCAGTTGCTGTGCTAATTGAATGTACGCATGCATTCTATCATCTCTGGTTAGGTATTCTTCCTTGAATTGATTTACCACCAATTGTGAATCACAAAATACTTTAACCTTCCGTGCCTTCAGTTCCTTGACATCTCGAAGCCCAGCTAGCAGGGCCTCATATTCGGCCTCGTTGTTGGTGGCAAGAAAGTCCAGCCGAACAGCCTTCTCCATGAGGAATCCATCAGGGCTATATTGGACTATTCCTGCTCCAGCCCCTTTGTTGCACGAAGAGCCGTCTACGTAGAGCTTCCAAGTATCTTATGAGTCCTTATTTTCAAGAGTTGCTGGCTTGGTGGTTTGCCCCCAGTGTCCACCAAACACTCCTCCTGGTTGAATTCGGCTATAAAGTTTGCCAAAACTTGGCCTTTTATGGCCGTCCATAGGCTGAAAGTAATGTCGTGTTCCCTAAGCTCCACGGCCCACTTTGTAATTCTTTTTGAAAAGTCAGCTTTACGAAGTAATGCTTGAAGAGAGTGTTCGGTGATTACCTTGATCGGATGAGCTCTGAAGTAATAGATGAGTTTGCGAGAGGCAACGACCAGGGCCAGTGCAAGATTTTCCAATGGTCGGTACCTCGTCTCTGGGTCAAGAAGGACCTTGCTCACGTAGTAGATTGGCTTTTGAACCTTATCTTCTTTCCTCAGGAGCACCGCATTGATAGCTCGGCTTGATACTGCGAGATACACGTATAAGGTCTCTCCACTGTTCGGTACCATTAGTAGTTGGGGAGATGAGAGGTACAGCTTCAATTCGGCTAGGGCTTTCTCATTTTCTTCATCCCACTTGAATTGGTTCTTCATTGCCTTGAAGAACGGGTAGCATCGGTTGGATGCTCGGCTAATGAAGCGGTTGAGTGCTGCAGCCATTCCTGTCAACCTCTGGACTTCCTTCATATTCTGTGGGCTTTTCAAGTTCTGGATGGCAGAAATCTGTTCGGGGTTCACTCTATTTCTTTGTGAGTGACCAGGAAGCCAAGGAACTTACCTAAACTTACCCCGAAGGCACACTTCGAAGCGTAAAGCCTCAACTTATAGGCCCTAAGGATCTCGAATGTCTTCTTCAGATCATCTAGGTGGTTGTTCGGACGCTTAGTTTTAACAACCATATCGTCTATGTAAACTTCCATAGTCTTGCCGATCAGGTCACCGAACATCTTCGTTGTAAGCCTTTGATAAGTGGCACCAGTGTTCTTTAGTCCAAATGGCATTACCTTGTAGCAGTAGATTCCTCGAGGAGTAATGAATGCTATCTTCTCCATGTCCGCGGGGGTACATGGCAATCTGATGGTACCTTCTATAGGCATCTAGGGAACTCATCCTCTCATGCCCTGCCGTTGAATCGACGAGCTGGTCTATCCCGGGCAGAGAAAAATAGTCTTTAGGGCAGGCCTTGTTGAGATCGGTGAAGTCAACACAGATTCGCCACCTTCCAGCCTTCTTTTTTACTACGATAGTGTTTTCCAACCAGGTTGGGTAGTAAACTTCCTTGATAGCCCCGACTTCCTTCAATTTCTGGACTTCCTCAACCACAGCGTCTGTATGGTGTGGTGCTGATTTCCTAGGCTTCTGTACTACTGGCTTTCTCTGGGGATCCACATTCAACAGGTGGCTGATCACTTCGGGATTTATCCCTGGCATCTCGTATGGTGTCCAAGCGAAGACCTCTTTGCTCTCCTTCAAAAATTCAACCAACTCGGTCTCCTCTTGTTTGGCTATGCTTGTTCCGAGCAAGAAGAACCGATCTGCGTCCTCCGGGCAGATGATGACTTTCTTCAAGTCCTCCACCACTTTCTCCTCGGCTGTTCGGCTATAATCATATATCGTTGTTCCTTCCTCCATCTCGACAGTCTTCACTTCTGGATATTGTTCGGGGCTTTTCAATGTTGCTAGGAAACACTGCCTCGCGGCATGTTGGTCTCCTTTGATTTCAACTATCTCTTGGCCCACTTGAAATTTTAGGGATTGATGGTAGGTTGAGGCTATGGCACCCAAGCTATGGATCTATGTTCTTCCTACAATAGTATTATAGGTAGATAGTTGGTTAACAACAATGAATTTAGTACTCACCGTTGCGGGGCCTGCCTTTACTAGTACAGTGATCCTTCCAACCGGCCATACTAGGTCCGTGCCAATACCGATTAGGGGCGTCATGCACTTTTTGAGTGCTGAGTCTTTCAGTTCCAACTTCTGGAATAGGCAATAGTACATGATGTCTACCGAACTCCCTTAGTCTATTGGCACACGCATTACTTCGTAATGGGCAATGCACAGTGTTAAAACTAACAGAAACAGAATACTTTATATAGCAGGTTGAATTTCAAATTTATGGTAATAAAGAATCCTAAATAAATTGGATCATATTGTATTACATTCTCAGCCAAAACTATTTTCATTATACAGATTTCGAAAACATATTATATTGCACCATTTCATTACACATATTTTCGGATTACAAGTTATGGAGCAAAATCACTTTCAGAAAATATCAAATCTTGTTTATATGAGAAAATATGAACGTATACTCATTCTGTTTATCATAATTTATTTTATTCTGTTAATATTTTCTCATTTTTTATCACAACTTATTTTATTATCTTTAACATATTCTCACTTATAGGCAAATTGTCTTATCATATTATCATATTCTCACAAGTTGTCGGTATATGAGAAAATCTGAACATATATTTATTATGTGTATCACAATTTGTTTTATCATGTTAATATATTCTCACTTTTAATCTTTTTTTTATTATGTTAACATATTCTTATTTATAAATAAGTTGTCTTATCATGTTCTTATATTTTTACAAGTCGTCGGCATATTCACATACATCAAAAGTTGTATTTTATCAAACAGAATAATCTCATCAATATTCTCATTTTCGATAAGATAAATTTTATTTTCAATTAATTTTTTTTTCTGTATGGTTATAATTTAACTCTCCACCAATCATCTGAAGTGCAAAATATAGCGTTTATAATGTTAATAAGACCACGATACAACTAGTAAAAATTGATAGTTTATAATGCAAACAAATTCACGAAACGATTATTTTATGAAGTACTATTTAATTTCTGCAATACACAAATCTTCATATAAGCAAGATTTGATATTTTCTAAAAGTGATTTTGTTCCAAAACTTGTACCATGAAATCAGTGTAATGGAATGATGAAATACAATATATTTTCGAAATCTGTATAATAAAAATAGTTTTGATTAAGAATGTAATACAATATGATCCATCTATTTAAAATCCTTTATTATCATAAATTCAAAATTCAACTTGCCATATAAAGCATTTCATTTTCAGCTATAATATATTATTATAACATGCTGAAACAAATATAGAATCATAAAATATTCTGGAATTAAAATCAAATGGGATGATAAAGTCTCAATAAATATTTCTTAACAGGTGCTATAACGTTGTAAATAAAATCAGCTAAACATTAAATTGTATCAAATTTCATGGAGAACATTTTGAAGGTATAAAGTCTAAAAAAGTATTAAAAGGATCTCATGGGATAACAGTTCAGACCATTAAATCTATCCTCAAATAAATTGTCAAAATAGGACCCTAAGCTAATTAATCCTAAAAAGAATTTCAAAAAAGATAGAAGTATGCCAAATAAATCAATAAGCCAAATTTAATATTGGCCATATTTGGGATAATTGCTATTTTACTTATTGGGTCATGCTAACCACTGTCCATTGGGCGGTGAATAATATGTTAATGGAGACAAAATTTTTTAATATCAAAATTTTTTAAAAGTGGAGCCTACCACTTTCACAAATATCAATACAATTTTTACCTATTATTCACCACCTATTGAGTTGTGGTTAGCATAATCCTTGCTTATTTGATGTTGTACAGTTTTGTTTTTTGTAAATTTTTTCATCATTTAGTCAAATTATTATACTTTTAAACTCTTCTTATTGAGACAAGCTAAAAAAGATAATTTTTTTTATCAAAATATAAAAAAAGTTCAGAAAAGATAAAAATAAGCCAATAATTCAAATTTTATGTTGCTTATTTTTATCTTTAGTAGACTTTTTTTAACTTTTGATTAAATTTTTTTATTTTTTGAGTTTATCTCATAAAAAAGATTCGGAAAAGTAAAAAAATTTAGTAAAAAGTTAAAATACTTTCAGAAAAAACAAAAACAAGCAAAATTTATGACATTTAATCCAAATTGGTTATTTATTTTGGTCTTATGATTTTTTTTTGTCTTTTTATCATATATTTTTCTTTTTGTTTTATTTCATCGAGATAATTTAAAAAAATAAGAAAATATAGTAAATTCTTCTAAAAAATCAAAAAATACCAAAATAAGTAAAATCTCTACCATTTAACCCAAACAGGCCAATTGTTTGTAAAAAAGTGAAAATTTGAATAGCAAAAATGCAACCTGCCTGGTTAAATGTATGGTTGCTTTTGTCTTAGAATTTGAAAGGGACCCACCTTACAAATCAAAGGGTCAAAAATCATCAGACCTCATAGGGATTTGCTTTGGTTCAGAAAAAGAGTCTCAATCATGTAGTGAAGCCTAGTTTTGACCCTACTTCAGTACAAATTAAGCATCCAACAGTGGACGTTATCAGTATGTCACTGGTTTTTTATTTTCCGAGAAAAATCTCCGTCCACAGAAAATAAATTTTCCCCGCCAAGAAAAAGCAGAATCCGATGGTACCTCATTTTCTTTTTCAGTCAATAATTACATGATATTCACTATTAAATGTAAAGGTCTAAATGATCGTATGGTTAGACACTTTGTCCTTTCTTACGATCAATAATTACTTTTGTGCATAAATCTGCATTGAGAATTCTATTTTTTTTTTAAGAGGGTTGTGTTCGAACTTTTGTGGGGTTTTAACACTTCGTGAGGTGTGATTAATAATTAAGTAATTTACTATTATTATTATTATTATTATTATTATTATTTTATTATTAATGACATGAGATTAGTTATAAAAATTAAGTTTTATATTATTTAATCTATTTATTTTAATGAGTGAACTAAATAATAATATTTGTTATTTTTGCCTCGTGATTAACAGATTAAGGGTATGTTTTGTCGAAGGAAAAAATTATGAGATTAATAATGTATCCGCATTGTTAGTATTTGAATTATTATAGATATGAAATTAATAGTATGTAATTCATTTTATTTCGAACTTTGTTTAATTGAAATAATCAAGGGGGATGGATAAAAAGTGACCTATCCAATTTCACCTAAATCCAAACCCTATGGTATTAATATTGTTTTCACGTGTAGGGTACAAAGTTACTTTAGAGACTTTGCATCTCTTCATAAATTTGCTAATCAAACATGGATATATAATAATGGTAATAAAATAGTTTCATTTCACTATTTTAATCCCACAAAAAAACAAGGCGAAGAGTAGGATTATTTTTTCAAGTTAATTACATATTTAATCTTTAAAATGAAAATTATTTATACATATGTAGACACTAAAATATTGACACGGTTTAATTATCATTTAATTAATCATGATTAATAAATTTTCATGATTGATTAAAGTTAATTTGGCCTAAAAGACAGGCCTGCAATGTCATGTGTTAAAATCAAATTAAAAAATATGAAAGAGAGAATCTGAACTCAAATTTAAATTCATCTCCATAAAAAGAATATTTATTTCCTCTCAATCAGGAAATTAAATCAAATAAATAAAAAAAACTCAAAATTAAGGGGTTTTTAAATTTAAGATCCCTCTTTTGTGTTTATAAATAGAGACTCTCATTCACTTGGATGAGATATTTGGCCAAGAGAATTCTTAAGAATTCTTCAAAGCTCTCTTTCTTTCCCCGAAGTCCTGTCTCGTGGAAGTTCATCAAGCTCTGCAATTACGTGCCGATTCGTTTACGAGTTCTCAAATTAAGCACACTCTACGGACCAAACTTAATGGAGATCGCGCTTTTCGTCTCTTCATTTTGAGGAGAGAAATTCAAGTTTGTTCAATATCAAGCTATTCAAAGCTATCGGCAGACTCTTTTCACCATCTTCTCTTTTTGAAGATTTGAAGAAAGATCGACAAATAATTCAATTCTATGATAAGTTATTTTAGCCATCGGATTGTAACTAGTTCAGAGATCTAATCAAAGATTCACTATTGTATCCAGTGTTAAATCACAGAGGATTGTACCATTCATTTAAATTAATAAAATATTATTTTGTGCATTCTTTTTTCGTGTTCTTTATTATAGATTCAAAATTTGTGTGTAACAAATTTGGCACGCCCAATGGGACCCCTCTTCCTCTCATCTCTTTCTCCAACATTAAGTTCGAATCTTTCATCTTTAGAAATGGCCTCCAAGAAAGTTTAGCTTTCGCAGACCACCAGGAAATGAGCAAGAATATCATCGTTGTCTCGAACAATAGCAACTCACCTACGGGATCTGTAACTCATAGCAAGACTAAGGTGACTAATTCCCTTGCAAACAAAGCAGCCACGATGACTACCAACTCATCAAAAATGGCGCATGACAAGTTCGCAAGCATCACTGCCCTTACTTCGCGTGGTACGAAGAAAAGCGATGGAAAGGACACCAAGATGCTCATTTCACTTGCAGAAGACTCTCCTCGTGATAGTCTATCCCCATGCCCATCTCGTTCAATCTCGAATGCAAACTCAAGCACTGGATCACTCTCGAGCTCGTCACCTACTAGTCCAAGGAACTCATTCTCGTCGAATTAGTCAGAATCGTCTTATTCAGTGGCTATGCAGGTTTTGATTACCGGTATAGCCTCTTTGGAAGAACAGTTGGTAGCCATGGCTCGCGCTATTGATAAGCTTTCAAAGAATATCAAAGAGAAAGATCTCCAAATTTCCACACTCATAAACAAGCTGGAAATGCAAAATGCTAAAAATGCAAGCCAAGGGAATTCACACCTTCCCCGTTTTACCCTACAAGTCACAACAGCTATAAACACAAGCCACACTGGATAACAAGTTATGGTTGACGAGACCAATCACATGCATGTTATAGAACATGTGATGGTTCAAAGTACGCAACTAGCTTTTATTGGTTCGCTATCTGTCCAACAACTCTAGGACATGATAACAAATACAATCAGGGCGCATTATGATGGGGCTCCACAAAATAGTCTCATGTACTTGAAACCTTACACAAGGCGAATCGATGGCATCAGAATGCCAGTTAGTTATCAACCTCCCAAACTTTAATAGTTTGACGAAAAAGGGAACCCCAAGCAACATGTCGCCCATTTTGTTGAAACTTGTAACAATGCGGGGACAGATGGAGATATGCTTGTAAAGAAGTTTGTTTGATCGCTTAAAGGGAGCGCTTTTGATTGGTAAACGGACTTGCAGCCAAACTCAATTGACAGTTGGGAACAGATGGAGCGCAAATTCCTTCACCGTTTCTATAGCACGCGTCGCACTGTGAGTATGATGGAATTGACAAACACTAGGCAATGGAAGGATGAGCCTGTCATGGACTACATCAACCATTAGCGGGCTTTGAGTTTGGACCGTGAAGACCGACTTTCTAAAATATCAGCTGTAGAGATGTGCATGCAGGGCATGTACTGGGGACTCCTCTAAATTCTTCAAGGGATAAAACCACGTATGTTTGAGGAGTTGGCTACGCGCGCATATGACATGGAGATTAGCATAGTTAACCATGGAGGAAAGAACCATAAGGTCCCTAAAAAATTTAATGACAAGAAAGAAAAAAAAAGGGACAAATCTTCCAAAATCAATGTTAAAGAGTCAATGGCAGTAACCTTAGCTCCAGTTAAAATCTCTGTTAAAGACAAGAAGAAAGAAATCAAGAAAGAATCATATGCCCAAGAGAAGGAAAAATGACCCACTTTGAAGGAATTGCAGGAAAAAGAATACCATTTTCCTGACTCTGATGTACCAAGCATGTTAGAGAATTTGCTTGAGAAAAATTCATTCAACTTCTTGAGAGCAAACGTCCTGAAGAAATGGGCCGAGTAAACGATCCAAAATATTGTCATTACCACCGGATCGTTAGTCATCCGACTGAAAAATGTTTCGTGCTAACAGAGTTGCTTATGGATCTAGCAAAGAAGAACAAAATCCTTCTAGACCTTGATGACATAGCAGACTCTAATCATGCTACAGTCATTATAGGGTCGCCAAGTTGTCTTGCCTTAAGCTCTAAAGCGAAGATGTAGAAACCTTCAGGTCTAATGTTGGGGGCAATCGAGAAGGCCATTCAATTTGGCTCACTTGAACCTATTTCAATTTAGGTCCAAGGTGAAAACATAAGCGTTCACTATTGCGAGAAAAGTCGTCAAATTCCAGGAGATGATGAAAGGTGGACTATTGTCGCACGAAAGGGATCACAACGAAACAAACCTAAGATCCAACCGATTCATCCAAAAAAAGATAAAGGAAAGGAAAATCATCTTCGCCACGCTGGAACAATTGAAGTGAGAAGGAGAAGGAATAAGCAAACACTGCTACAAGAAGGTGATTGGCTTGACCAAAATTCGCCCATATTAATCACTTTGCGAGACTTCTTTCCAAATGGATACTTCCAAAGTGACTTGATCGAAGCAGTCAACATGGTCTTAACTGTCGAAGAAGTAGAAGAAAGTGTGGAACAGGTCCATAAGTCCAGATATCACGACTGCACCCAGCAAAGAGGAGATTGACATTCTTACTACTTTGAAAAGATTGAATTCACGATTTAATCTTCACGATACATTACAACTTCCTCGATCTATACGATTCGCCTTAGTTTAGGTGTTAGAAAATCTTAAAAGTATAAGTCTATCAATGATAAAGCAAGCAGTACCAAAGCAAACTTCACCTATTGTGCTTCATGTTGTGCGGCAATTTCTTTCACTTATGAAGATCTTCAATTAGGATCAAAGCCACATAACCAACCCTTGTTCGTCTTAGCTTCTATCAAAGAGAAAAAAATAAATCGCATGCTTATTGATGGTGGCTCAACAGTAAACATCATGACCAAGTTCACCACGAAAAAGATAAGCATTACAATTGATGAGTTGACCCGAAGTCGTTTGGTTATACAATGATTCAATCAAGGAGGATAATGTGCGATTGGTATGATCTGGCCGAATCTAATCATTGGAGAACTTACGGCAAGTACATTGTTTCATGTCATAGATGCAAAGACAACTTACAATCTGTTACTTGGGCAACCTTGGGTCCATGGTAATAGGGTAGTTGCTTCTATGCTTCATCAGTGTTTTAAATTTTACAAAGATGGTACAAAAATTGTGGTAGCAGATGGCAAGCCATTCACAGAAGTAAAGTCACACTTCGTGGATGCAAAGTATTATTTTAACTCCAACTTAATCCCTGAAGTTCTCCCAACTGAAGTGCCTTATATAGGTAAAGAAAAACAGTTCAAGGACACACAAGGTGGAGCCACACACTTGAAGGAGGTGATAATCAATGGTAAAGAAGCATCGAATGATGATTCTACACCAAAGAAACCTTCATCATTCAAGACTGAAGAGGCAACGAAACTCTTCAGATATGTTCCTAAGTCATGACGAAAGGAAGGACAATTGCCTTTCGAGGAAGTTGATGCAAATGGTGAAGTTAAGGGAAGACATTGTCATTCTGTAATAAAAGAAGACCTTCAAACATAAACATTAAGGTATATTTTAACAATGCCTCTCCCAAGGTAAACCAATTGAGCTCAGTCGAACCTGTGTTAAAGGGTTTTATTAGACCTATACATGACTTTACTGAACATGGCTCACTTCCTGATAAATAAACAGAAGGATTCGATCCAAAAGCCTATAAGCTTCTAGCTATGTCAGGCATGACTTTGGTAATCCATCACCGCTTGGAGAGTTAAGTCCCGAATTAATAAGTGAGAAGATTCACGAACTTAATGAAACTCAGAAGAAGCTAAGGCAACAGGAGTACAGGATAAGCCCACCGAAGACTAGCCTTAAATTTACATCAATAGAACCTGTTCGTATCTGTAATAACCCGAGCCATTAATTTACATTCATTATCTAAAAATTTAAAATAATCTTTAAAAATCTTGTAAAACAATAACAATAACAAAATAATGAAAAAAATAATACATTTCTCCAACTTTCACCTATTTTCTTTTTGTTTTGTTTGCTTCCTTTTTTTTCATCATTTCGGTGGCATCAATCTGTGAGAGAGAGAGAGAGAGAGAGAGAGAGAGAGACCCCAACGCCACCACTGCATGACCTTGACGCCGCCATCTGCCACCACTGCCGACGCCAGCAACCATTGCCACCGCCACCGCCACCGCCATTGACTCCCTTGCCACCGTTCACCACCAGCACCATCACACACCACTCCAACACCACCCACCGATCACCACAACCATCACCTTTCAATAAACTTATTATTGTTATTATTAATCGATATTTGTTCGCACATCAATCATCACTGAAAATATCACCATCTTTCTGCCACCAGTGACTCTTACCCGTTCGACGACCTAACGCCGCTGGTGAACGGCTTTGATCATCGAAAAATTACTCCGATAGACTTGAACCCGAATGAATACAGTTACGCCACCCTTAATTATTACTATTATTATTATTATTGTTGTCTGTAACGCACAAGGCCATCACTATACACATCATCTTTTAGCTATCACCAGTATTCATAACCCTTTTGACGGTTCAACGCCGCTAATGAACGGCTTCGATCGCCGGTAAATTATTTTGGCGAATTCAAACCTTAGAATTATTATTTTGTAAACTTTATAAAAAAAAAGAAGAAGAAGAAAGAGGAGAGAACAATTAGTTACGAGTTGTGATCTTTGATAAGTATAAAACATAATAATAATAATAATAATAATAATAATAATAATAATGATAATAATAAAAAAGAATAATGAATAATAATAATATTAATAATTATATAAGAATATAAAATAATAAAAAAATAAGAATTAAAATAAAAAAAAGAATAGTATCGCGGAAAGAATAATTAGAGACAACTTTTTATCTTATTTGTACATGATAAGTAATATGTAGTTTGGTTGTTTGTGTTGTGATAGATTTGGACTATTTTTGGTGTTAAATTTCATATCGGCTTACGAATGCACCCTTTTGATGGTGAGTCTCAGATATTAAATTACTTGATATATTTTTAAGAATTTTTATTTATTACTTGAAAATTTGAATGATTTGTGAAATTATTAATTTTTAACTTGACTATGGATATCATTGAGAAAAAATATTTTTTATAATGCTGCATGAATGTTGGTTCGAACGGTGTACCTGGCCACTGCGGGTTTCAGATACAGTGATTGAGTATTGATAAGAGTGGGGTCATGGCCAGATGACCACGGGATGATCATGTCCATTTATGATTTTATGGGTCGCTCCCTTATATACTAGCATTTGATCCGTTAAACAATATCATGTTATATGCCTATGCAAATATGTTTTTTATGTGAGATACATAGACATTTTGATAGTTACAGTTGATGCCTGAAATTTGAAAGATGAAATTTGAACAAATTATTTTATAAAATGCATGAATCAATGGTAAACCTGTAATTTAATATCTGAATACTCAAACGAGTTTTATGCTTATGACGTGGTTTAAATTTATTTTGCAGGTACTGATGAGCTAACTTTTGTTCTTGCCTAACTTTAGGTGTAACCCTAGTTTTTGAGATGTAAATTTGCTACCTGTGTCTGATATGTATAGTGGGTTGTAAAATAGTTGTTTTTACAGCTTGAGTTGTGAGTTTATATGATGTATTTTAAGTGGTTTCACATAGATTACTCTGGATTATATTTTGTAGTAAGACGCTTTCGTATGTAGAAATGACTTATAGTTATTTTTTAAAAGAAATGAGAATCCCTAAACTGTTCGGTTTAAAGAGCTCGGGTGGGCGATGACTCACTGGCCGGTCGCAGTCCATTATTAGGGTCGGGACGTGACATAAATGGTATCAGAGCTAAAGTTTACGAATTAATTTTCCTTAAAATTAGGTTGATATCAGCAAGGGTTTTAAAATCCCAGAGTAAAGGTTTTAAATTTTTTCAGAACTCCAAAACTTAGGACACGTCACACTATCCTATGTGTTATAGTGTCTCATGTATGACAATTTTATGATTTTGATATTGATAAGATAAGTTAATTATAATAAGTCACTTTCTGTAAATTGTATGATATGGACCCGACAAAGAGTCTAGATACTTATGATAAAAGCAGATTGACTTCGATACCCGTGGTAGCAATGTGATAAAATCCTTAGACTATTGAAAATCTTTAGGGCAGAACCTTTGAGTCCAGATGTATATGGATATATTATTAAGGGAGTATAAGTAGGTTTACATATTGGGGGGGGAGTATAGGTAGTTTTACATATTGGGGATCACCAAAATAGTGGATGAAAAATCTTTTATCCTAATACCACGAAACAGACAATGATAAGATATCATCTTTACATTAAAATGAGCAAAGAGCATGTATGATAAGGTATTGACAAACATGAGTAATTTAAGGCATAGTTAAACGTTGAGAAACGTAAAAGTAGCTCATGGGCTTGAAACCACATGGCCTTCCTCAGACTTTATCTCGAAACCTGTAAATATTCCTATGGTCGCAGCTATATCTAATCTAGTAATGTATTAACATGAGTTAGGCAGCCCAGACTCCTACCTTTAAAAGTCTTGATACAAACAAGGATATTTGAAAACCTATTGATTTGGATGTTATTTCAGGATCATCAGTGAATGGACCTAGAAGGGGTTAAGTTAGAAATGAGAGAAGTGAAAGGTTGAAGGATAGTTTGAGGAGAATAAGTTTGGGAAAAATGAACTTGGAAGCACTAGTTGGAAATAGCTTTGGGAATAGGAATTTTGAGAAGTAAATATGCTTCAAAAGTTATAAGATAGTTTTGGAGGAAAATGAGTTTGGAATCCCGAGTTTGGGAAATAATTTTGGGTGCAAAAATTTTGAGAAGTAGTTTTATGAATAAGAGTTTTGAGAATAGTGTGGGGGATATATAGAAATTCTTTGATCATTTGTACCTAAGCTAAATATTATGGTTGTGGTATGCGAAATTGCAGAGTTATTTGGATAAGTTTAAACCTCTATGGGTTAAGTAGTTATGATTCTGAATAATGAGCTTTGTACAATAGTATGTAGAGGCAATACGAAGATAGAAGAAATTATTAAAAAACACGAACTATGATAGGAAATACGTCACCATTCGGAATCTTGAGTAAGTGAGTTCTAAGGAAAATGGATTCATAAGAAGTTACAAAAGAAGATTATTACTAGAGGATGATTTTACAACTATATCCGAAGAATTAGAACAAAATGGTATTATAAATGTTGATTCGATCAATGTAGCAATAGCCTTTTAGAAAGTAAGGATACTAAAGAAAAACCAAAGGAAGGCTAGTTGAGTATTAGGTTTAGTGTACTAAGATAAGTTAGAGTCAATTGGCTATAATGTCTTGTCTTATTATTTTACTTATGTAACACCAAAAATCGTAATTATTTTGAATTACTTGTAGCATTGAACCTTACTCGTGAAAGTAATTGTGTTCTTCAATCTTCTGAGATATTTCTTTGAGTTGTGCAATTCTGTGATCACTTGTTCTGATTCATCTTAAAATAACAGTAGTTCTTAACCTTATTCTTTGTATCTTCGTAAACTTTTGATGACTTTTTCCAATGTGAAGAATAAATTTGGTGAATTCTTTGGTACAGTTGAAATCCTGACCAGGGAAGTAAACTTAGACGCTTGAACTGAAATACATTTGGCCAATGTAATTTCAGGATAACTATTTAGTTGGCTACCCATTTCCTTATATCTTTTTCTTAAAATCTTGATTTGATAACTCGATCTAATTGTGAAATTCTTCTTGATTCTCATTTATGTTCTACAATCTAAAAGTTATCCTTGTCCCATCCTAAGAATTTGTATCTAGAACACCAACAAGGAACGATAGTCAATGAACTTTAGAACTTCTAGGAGAAATAAGAAATCATGTGAACGTTCTCAGAAAATTTAATCAAATTATCTTTAGACAACGAAACAAAACATCTTTTAGAATACAGAACTTTAGATGTACATACCCATATTCGGAAAAACTATCCTATCTTATTATTGGTAATGACCTTATAAACAACCGTTTAAGAGAAACCCTTTTTTAATCAAATTATGTACGTAGTTTTCTTCAAGATCCTAGTATGTTTACATATGAAAAGAAAATGAGAAATCATTTTACCAAGACTTAACAAAACAAGTAGCAGTTCAATATTATCTACATACAAAGAAACCTACATAGCATTAATAAAAACAAATAATTAAATGTACAGGAATGTATTAAATAAGATTACTATCCAATGACATGAGACAAATCAGTCATATTCATACATGAATCTTATAGGAAACTGAATATGAGAAAATCAGTAGAAAGAAAACTACAACGAACTCACACCCTTAAGCTAAATTAATTGATAAATTGAATTCTAAATATCTTGTTCTATCGATTGAGCAATTATTCCTAAATTCTAATTAGAAGAACGACTGATCACTGTTCCTTCTAAATGAGAAGTCTGGAAAAATTATTCAAGTCGAAAATATTCTATTCTAATACAAAATTTACTAAATCTTTTATGAATTACAAACTTTACAAATCCCCACAACTCAAAGAAATAGAAAAAAAAAATAATACTAAAATATGTTAGCAATTGATGAAAGGGTATTAGAAATGTAAGCCAGAGGATGATTACAAAGAAAATCATCCAGAGACCTAGGAATAAATTAGATGGACAATAGGAGACGGAGACAAGAATCAAAACTCGGGATTAGAGATCTGAATTATACTGAGCGATTGGTATGAATCATGGATAGACAAGAAAAATGGCTCCGTAACAAAGTGATTTCATTAGTCAAAGTATGGTGGAAAAATCATTCAGGCGGAGAAGCAACGTGGAAAAAAGAAGACGATATGCAATGGCAATATCCGGAACTACTCGCCTAAGGTATAAAATTTTTATTTTATTTATTTTTGATTAATTGTCACTCTTAAGGTAGAGAGATCACGAGAAAGCTCAGATAAGTTTGGAGGACCAAACTTTTTAAGGTGGAGAGAATGTAATAACCCGAACTATTAATTTACATTCATTATCTAAAAATTTAAAATAATCTTTAAAAATTTTGTAAAACAATAACAATAATAAAATAATGAAAAATAATAATAATAATAAATAAATAAATAAAATAACATAAATAAATACAATTAAGTTAAACTAAGCAAAATGAAAAAAAAGAGAAAAAAACGAATTTTAGCTTCTTCTACACACTTCTCCAACTTTCTCCTATTTTCTTTTTGTTTTGTTTGCGTCCTTTTTTTTCATCATTTCGGTGGCATCAATTTGAGAGAGAGAGAGAGAGAGGGAGAGAGAGAGAGAGAGAAGAAGAAGAAGAAGAAGAAGAAGAAGAAGAAGAAGAAGCAATCCCGATGCCACCACCGCGTGACCTTGGCGCTGCCATCTGGCGCCGCCATCTGCCGCCACCGCCGACACCAGCGACCATCGCCAGCGCCAACGACTCCCTTGCCGCCGTTCACCTGCACCATCACACACCACTGCAAGATCACCCACCGATCACCACCGGTAACCACAACCATCACCTTTCAATAAACTTATTATTATTATTATTAATTGCTATTTGTTCACACATCGATTATCACTAAAAATATCACCATCTTTCTGCCACCAGCGATTCTTATCCGTTCGATGACCTAATGCCGCTGGTGAACGGGTTTTATCATCGAAAAATTACTCTGATAGACTTGAACCTGAATAAATACAGTTACACCACCCTTAATTATTATTATGGTAAATTACACTGACCTCCCCTGATGTTCATGAAAATATCAATCACTTCCTCTGTAGTTTCTGAAATGTCACTAACCTACTCTCTAGTTTAGTTTTTGTATCAAATTAGTATAACTGTCAACTTTTTGTTAAAAGTTAACGAAAAAACTGTTTAAAAATAAAAAAAAAAATTATTTTCTAATTATTTTTTGTGTTTGAAACATTTTATTATTATAATTAGAAAATATTTTTTATTTTTTTTAAAAAATAGTGTTGCAATTTTTTAGAAAAATTAAAAATAATAAAAAAATTGTTTTCTAATTATTTTTTGTGTTTGAAAATAAAATAATTATTTTTTGTGTTTATTAAAAAAGTTGTTACTATTTTTTAATAAAAAATAAAAATAAAATAAAAAATATTTTATAATTATAATAATAAAATGTTTCAAACACAAAAAATAATTAGAAAACAATTTTTTTTTATTTTTAAACAGTTTTTCCTTTTAACTTTTAACGGAAAGTTGACGGTTGGACTAATTTGATGTAAAAACTAAATCTGGGAAGGTGATTAATGCTTTTATAAATCTCAAGAGAGGTCAGTGTAATTTACTCTTATTATTATTATTATTTTTGTTGTCTGTAATGCGCATGGACATCACTGTACACATCATCTTTTTGCTATCACCAGCGTTCATAACCCTTTTGATAGTTCAACACCATTAATGAACAGTTTCAATGGCCGATAAATTATTTCGGCGAATTCAAACCTTGGAATTATTATTTTGTAAACTTTATAAAAAAAAGAAAAAGAAAGAGGAGAGAACAATTTGTTAGGGGTTGTGATCTTTGATAAGTATAAAACATAATAATAATAATAATAATAATAATAATGATAATAATAATAAAGAATAATGAATAATAATATTAATAATTGTATAAGAATATAAAATAATAAGAAAATAAGAATTAAAATAAAAATAAGAATAGTATCCTGAAAAGAATAAGTAGAGAAATTTTTATTTTATTTGTACATGATAAGTAATATGTAGTTTGGTTGCTTGTGTTGTGATAGATTCGGACTGATTTTTGGTGCTGAATTTAATATCGGCTTAC
The DNA here is from genome assembly GCA_032270985.1 of Heliamphora pulchella. NCBI lineage: Eukaryota > Viridiplantae > Streptophyta > Magnoliopsida > Ericales > Sarraceniaceae > Heliamphora > Heliamphora pulchella. Next base: position 46,015 of record JAULJZ010214389.1, on the reverse strand, counting down.
GAGTGCACTTTGACGGTGAATCTCGTTTATTAAATTACTTGATACATTTTTAAAATTTTTTATTTATTACTTGAAAATTTGAATGATTTGTGAAATTGATAATTTTTTAACTTGACCATGGATATCATTGAGAAAAATAATTTTCTATGATGCTGCATAAATGTTGGTTCGAACGGTGTACCTGGTCACTACGGGTTTCAGATACAGTGATGGAGTAGTGATATGGGTGGAGTCATGGCCAGATGACCACAGGATGATCATGCCCATTTATGATTTTAAGAATCGCTAATTTATATACTGGCATTTGATCTGTTGAATAAAATCATGCTATATGCCTATGCAAATGTGTTTTCTATGTGATTGATACATAGACATCTTGATGGTTACAATTGATTTCTGAAAATTGATAGATGTGATTTGAACTGATTATTTTATAAAATGCATAAATCTATGGTAAACTTGTAATTTAATATCTGAATACTCAAACGAGCTTCATACTTATGTCGTGGTTTAAATTTATTTTGTAGGTACTGATGAGCTAACTTTTGTTCTTGCCTAGCTTTAGGTGTAACCTTAGTTTTTGAGATATAAATTTGCTACATGTGTTTGGTATGTATAGTGGGTTGTAAAATAGTTGTTTTTATAGCTCGAATTGTAAGTTTATATGATGTATTTTGAGTGGTTTCACTTAATTTACTCTGGATTATATTTTGTATTAAGACGCTTTCGTATGTAAAAATGACTTATGTTTGTTTTTTAAAGGAAATGAGAATCCCTAAATTGTTCGGTTCAAAGAGCCTTGGGTTATTAAGACGGTTTCGTATGTAGAAATGACTTATGTTTGTTTTTTAAAGGAAATGAGAATTCCTAAACTGTTCGGTTTAAAGAGCCTTGGGTGGGTGATGACCCACTGGCCAGTCACAATTCATTTCGAGGGTCGAGATGTGACAGTATCTCTGCCAAGAGGAAAGAAAATAAAGTGACCGCACATCACATTACAGTAGAAGAGGTGAAAGTTGACAAAAGCGAAGAGACTATTTCTCGAATCTCTGTATTTGATCGCATTCAAACGCCTGCACCTCGCATGTCAGTCTTTGATAGGCTAGGCACCACAAATATGGTAAACGAAGTGCCAACCTCCTGCCTAAGGAAATCAGCATTTTCTCGACATAGGGATACAAATGAACCACAAAAGGACGACAAGCCTAAGAGAATGCTCAAAGATCCCAAAATCGACTCCTTTAAAGAGGACGAGGAGATTCGAAGCTCAGTCCCTTCTCGCATGAAGCGGGTCACCGCACTGGATGTTAGTATTGAAAGTTCTCGTAAAGTAAAAAGGCGTACTATCATTCTAACAGGACAAGAAAATGAAGGAGTTAAGAATGAGGAAAAGGAAGTGGAACATGCTAACTCTTATCACATAATGGTCGAAGAGGACTCAATCTCAGATTCTGAATAGGATGATCTTTTGCCAGCTCTATCCAAACTTGAAGACGGGGGGACAAGCGACAATTGATAACCTAAAGGAGCTCAACCTTGGAACTCTCGATAAGCCTCGACCAATTTTTGTGAGTAGACTTTTAACGCTAGAAGAAGAAAAAGAATACTTTGAACTACTATCAGAGTACAAGGATGTCTTTGCTTGGACATACAAAGAAATGCCTAGACTAAGTCCAAGGGTGGGCTGTCCATCGCCTTGGGAAAAGACATGGCACCCGATTAGTAAAACAAGCTTACAGACGTATTCGCCTCGATTGCATTCCAGAGATTGAAGAAGAAGTCAACAAACTAATTGAAGCAGGGTTCAGCCACGAAGTGAAATATCCAAGATGAATTTCTAGTATGGTCCATGTGGTGAAGAAGAATGGGCAAATTCGCACGTGTTGACTTTTGAAATTTAAATGACGCATGCCCCAAGGATGGCTTTCCTCTTCCTATCATGGAATTGATGATTGATGGGATCACCGGCCATGAAGCATTATCTTTCATGGACAGATGCTCAAGATATAATCAGATACAAATGGTTACAAAGGATGAAAAAGCTATTACCTTTCGCACTATAAAGGGTATATACTGCTACAAAGTTATGCCTTTTGATCTCAAAAATGCTGGTGCCACTTACCAACATGCAATGTAGAAAATTTTTAACATTATGCTTTACAAGATAGTTGAGTGCTATGTGGACGATCTAGTTAGTAAGACTAAAAAAAGAAATGAGCACTTGTGAGATCTTCGCATAGTATTTGATTGATCAAGAAGTTATGACTTGGAGATGAATCCTCTTAAATGTGCTTTCAGAGTTATGTTTGGAAAATTTCTTAGGTTTATTGTTTGGCACCAGGGCATTGAGATTGACCAGTCTAAAATTGATGCCATACAAAAAATGCCACCACCAAAGAACCTAAAGGATCTCAGAAGCCTACAAAGTCACATGGCATATATTCGACGATTTATCTCAAATTTATCCGGGCGTTACCAACCTTTCAATCCACTGTTGAAGAAGAACATACCATTTGTGTGGGACCAAGCGTGTTAAAACGCTTTTGAGAGTAGTAAGAGGTATTTGCTTAGCTCTCCAGTGCTAGGAGCTCCTATTCTTGAGAAACTGTTGATACTTTACATCGCTGCTCAAGAAGAGTCTGTTGGAGCAATGCTTGCACAAAATAATAAAGAGGGTAAGACGCGAGCGCTTTATTACTTGAATCGAAGGTTAACTAAAAATGAACTTAAATATTCACCAATTGAAAAAATGTGCCTTGCACTTGTCTTCTCTTCCTAAAAGCTAAAGCATTACGTTCAAGCTCACATTATTCATCTCGTTGCAAGTATAGACCCACTCAAGTACATCATGTCAAAACCGTTTCTCTCAGGACGCTTGGTAAGGTGATCCCTTCTCTTAAATGAATTTGAGATCATGTATGTCTTGCGAAAAGTAGTCAAGGGGAAAGCTTTGGCGAATTTCTTAGCTGATCACCCAATTTCGACTGATTGGTAAATTTATGAAGATTTTCCAGACGAGGACGTCTTGTTTGTTGAAATCCTCCAACCTCGAATGATGTTCTTTGATGGAGCAGCAAGGGTAGATGGAGCAGGAGCTAGAGTATCAAGCTTTGATTATCGGCCTCCAAATGGCTCTTAAGGTGAACATCAATGATTTTGAAGTCTATGGAGACTCTAAATTGATACTCAATCAACTCCAAGGAGACTATGAGGTCAAAAAGGAAGATCTAGTTCCATACTTCCAGTATGCAACCCATCTACTTGAAAAGTTCGAAGGAGTCATACTGGAACATGTTCCTCATAAGGAAAATTGTACGGTTGATGCATTAGCCAATCTAGCAACTACCTTGGCAACAACTGAGGGTGAAACAATTGATGTCCCCGTATGCCAACGATGAATTTTGCCGCAGTTGCTGGATCCATATTTTCAAGAGACAAATGCTACCTCTGTGTTGACGGTTGAAGCTGATGATTGGAGAACTCCACTAATTGACTACCTTCAACACAAAAAACTACCCAATGACCTACGTCATAGGATGAAAATTAGATGGCAAACTCCTCGATTCATTTACTACAAAGAGACTCTATTTCGTCGATCATTTGAAGGCATCTTTCTTCGTTGCTTAGGGAATGAGAAAGCCCAACAAGCAGTGGAGGAGGCACATTCTAGGATTTTTGGGGCTCATCAATCTGGTCCTAAACTTCACTTTCGAGTAAAGAGGATGGGGTATTACTGGCCGACAACGGTGAAAGATTGCATAGATTGCGCAAAGCGATGTCAAGCTTGTTAGTTTCATGCTAATTTTATTCATTAACCACCAGAGCCTTTGCACCTGACAGTCGCTTCTTGGCCATTTGATGCATGGGGATTGGATGTAGTTGGACCATTAACCAAGTCTTTAGCGGGTCACCTTTACATTCTAGCTTCCACAGATTACTTCTCCAAATGGGTTGAGGCTGTGCCATTTAATGAAGTGAAGAAGGAAACAGTTATCGACTTTATCAAATCCAACATCATCTATCGGTATGGTGTACCTCGCTACATTATTACTGACAATGAAAAACCCTTCTACAATAGTTTAATGGATAAACTTTGTGAGAAGTTTGGCTTCAAACAACAAAATTCCTCGATGTATAATGCAGCAACTAATGGAATTGCAGAAGCATTTAACAAGACTTTAGGCAGTCTTCTGAAAAAGATAGTTACAAAATCTAAGCGGGACTAGCATGAAAGGATTGGTGAAGCTCTTTGGGCATATCGAACGACTTACCGAACCCCAATTCAAGCAACTCCATATTCCTTGGTCTATGGTGTTGAAACTGTCCTTCCTTTAAAGCAACAAATCCCATCACTACGGATAGCCATACAAGAAAGCCTCATCGAGGATGAGAATGCTAAATTATGTCTCACTGAGTTAGAAGCATTAGATGAAAAGAGGTTAGCAGCACAACGACGACTTGAATGTTACCAAGCTTGACTCTCAAGAGCTTTCAACAAGAAAGTAAGGCCTCAGTCAATTTAAGTTAGAGATTTGGTTCTTGCTGTTTGAAGACCCATCATCACTACTCATCGAACATGTAATAAATTTTTATCCAAGTGGGATAGTTCGTATGTCATAACAGAAGTGTACAGTGCTAAAGCCTACAAGATTGTTGACGGAGAAGATCTACGAATTGGTCTAATCAATGGAAAGTTCTTGAAGTACTACTACCCTTAGGATTACACCGCACCTGGCTCGCATGAGCTAAAATTGTGAATGAAAAAAAAAGATTTTATATTTTTTTGAACTACGTCTTGACTTGATTCCTTCTAAGGGTACGTAGGCAACTTGACAATCATTCTCAAGTTCAGTCAATCAAAAAAAAAATTGCGTTCCTTTGAACTACATCTTAACTTGATCCATTCCAAGAGTATGTAGGCAACTTGACTATCATTCTCAAGTTCGGTTAATCAAAAAAAAAGAAGAAGAAAGAATGAGATGTAAGTGAGAAACTAAATCGTTTCATTTCATTATCTCAAAGGATACAAAAAAGAAAATAACAAAGTCTCCATAAAAAATAAAACTCCCGTAGCCATGGCTGAGTCCTGATATCGGTGCGCTTCGTCTTCAGTAAGTCTCGTAGCTTACTTGCCACCTATAACTCTCCATTAGTGATAATCGGTGCCCGCTCAATGGTAAGTTGCTCCTCATTCAAACAAGAGATAGCAGTCCGCCTCTCGAATACTTGGACTTCACCATTCTCAATGGGCGCCTTCAACTGTGCTATGTATGCCTCGGACTCTTTCAGCTCCTTCCTCAATTGGCCACACTTAGCCTCAACATTTGCTAAGTCTTGTCGTAGACCTTGCACATGCTCCATACCTTTACCCTCACGGATAGACTCCTCGTGAATGCGACGATCAATTTCGGCCAAACATTCTGATTGAACTTCTAAGGTCATGGCTTTCTCATACTCTAATTGTATTGAAACATACTTAGAAACACTGTTCATGTATGATTCAATGCGCTTTTGTAAAGGAGAGTAATCCACTCCTAAAAGTATAAACTCTGTGTAAAGTTTGTCAAAATTTTCTCTCAATAACGGAACCATTTCTAGTGGCACCCTATCCAATTGAGCGAACATGCTATCTGTCATCAAGGTAGCAGCTTGACGACGTGCACCACGGATCATGGCTCTTGTGTCAAAATTTGTAACTCCAGATGGTGCAATCGGACTTGGTCCGTTGGCCCTTTTGAATTCATCTCCCTGAAGTGATGCATTATGCATAAGAAAAGAAGCCTGAGGATGCCCACCACTAGCTTCCAAGCTGCGAACTGTGGACGTGATCTTAACTGCATCAACATGATGACCGAGTTTGACTGTCAAGTCAAAATTGCTCAGGCCTTGGATGGAGTTATTGTTGTCATGAGGCTCAGTTGCATTCCTAAAACCATCTAAAGTTGAAAGACCCTGCAACTGCAAAAAAAAAAAGAAAAAAAGAAAAAAGAAAAAAAATGTGTATATGAATAAAAAAATGATACACTAGAAAATAGAGTTGAATTGTGTGAATCATTACTTGCTTTTTCTCAAGTGTGAAAGCTTGAGAAGAATTGGGAATGCCATCAAAAAAGGTCCCGGCATGAATCTGATATGTTAAAGGAACTACAGGATTAGCAGTTCTAGATATATCATGAGGGACATGCTTTCAGCACCGATTGCTGTTATCATCAGTACTTTGGAAATCCTCTCCATTAGTTGCTATCTTTGACTGTAAAGAAAGAAGAACACCTGCCAATGAAAATAATAAGTTATATGTGTAATCATGAATGGCACTAGAAATTGCAGTAACTTCTCGAGAAGCATAGTGAGAAGAAGTACCTGAAACACTTGATTTAGTCGTACACCTTCTAACTTTCACACGGTCATTCTTCGGAGAAACCAGACATTTTTTTATTCTTGCCTTGAGTATCCATGTTCCCAAAAAAGGGATCGCGATACACTTTAGCCCACCATTCAACATAGGCCTTGGTGACGAAGAATTCTCTAGTATTGGCGCGATTTGGCAATAACACTTTAAACTCAATAAAATATCGCAAACAAGAACACCAATAGGTGATGACGTGTTCAAGAGAACCATCATAAACGTCCTCTTCTAACCTTTCGGGAATGTCCTGATGAAAGCCAAATTATTGGCTAAATCTGTGAGGAGTATAAGGCTCAATGATGATATGTTCACCATGCTTTAAGGTCAAATAGTTGGATCAAAGACTGGTAAAGTACTTAAAGTTAGGGAAAAATATTTGCTTGTTGTCAGTCATCCATTTTCGCTTCGATCACTTCATGGCCAAACGATACAAGACTACTCATTTGCAAGATTTAAATAAGTCTTGTGCTTCTAATTTCTCAAAATATCTAGCTCCTCCTTCTCTTGAATACCAAGTCATCAAAGGTTGGTCTAGTTTGGTTGGGGTGCAGAAATGGGTCCTAAAGTATTCAGCTAACCAGCCATAGAAATAATGAGAAGGGAATATGATGCTACTGCTCCCAGGGTCAGGAGAATAAATAATATCATTTAACCCTTTGTAAATGCTGGCAAGGATTGGAACTACCAGGCAGAATTTGTTGCCATTAGCTATTATGTTAGCAATTTTGAATACACCGGACGCATCAAAGTAGCATCTTCAAGAGGAAGGATGAACTTGCACAACCACGTAGCAAGAAAGGCAGTCAAATAAGTATTCTCCCACATCTCAGGTTCCACTCCTAGAGTGACGAAAACATCCTCTTCCGCTGTTGTTCGAGGAGAAGTCAGACCAATGACTCCTGAGAGATTGTAGGTCTCTTTTGGTTGTTGTGTTTTGTTCTTGACCTTTTTTCTTTTGGATTTCTTATGCTTCAGTTTTCCCTTGAACCAATAACTGACCCAATCAGAAATCTTCACCGAAGGCATTGGAGTTTTACCTCCAACTCTACGACAAGGATGATGGAAAGCCAAAAGAAGATATTGGCAAGTAAGCGGAAGCTTAGAGTTAGCATTACAACAACTGTTCATTTTCGCAGGGTAAGGGATAACCTCATCATAAAACATCCCATCGAAAGGGAGCCCTCCAATCTCTCGTAGATCCCACAAAGAAATCAAAACTTCTCCAAGAGAAGTATGTAGCGAGTTTGTCACGGAACTCCAACACTCCAAGAATGAACAAAGTATGCCATAGTACCAGTTATAAGTGAACATGGAAGCGAAAATCGCATCATATATTCTTCGATCTTTGAGTGACTGGCCCTGTCGACTCAGGATATCTTCTATCCATTCCTAGTACCCTTCGATATACGGGAGCTCAGCTATTGCCTTAAAAGTACTACTCCATTGAGTCTCTCCATCACGAATACGGTGACCCAGGAGTGAGAAGCAATCAGGAGTATCTGTCAGTGCAAAAAGGGAAGAACGAAGCACCATAGCCCTGAAATCTCTACGATATTTGTGAGAAATTTTCCCAAAGTTGGAGAGCTCGTAGTGAATATCTTCTGACCATTGAGAAAGGTGAAGAGAGTTGTCCGATCGTGGCACATGTAACTTATAATGACCAATAAGAGATTGTTTGACAACCAATGTAGTTCCTTCTTTGATGGCATCATTGGCATTTTCAAGAATCGTCAAAGTCCCTTCGTGAAATTGTTCAAAGAAAATCATAATTAAAACCTGAAAATTTTTTTTTTAAAAAATAGTTGGCTTCAAATTGGATACCAAATATATTCAAGGAAAGCTAATCTAAAGTTTTCTTCCTTGTCGATAATAAAATGTGACACGAGGCTCATGTAATTTTTTTTAAAGATGGCGTAGGTAGCAAAATGGGGAGGTGCGGCCAAAGTTTTACTAGTGACAGTGTGCGTAGAAATGGAGAGACTCTCGTATCATATTTTCTTTAAGTTGCTACGTTGACGAGATGCCGGCCAAAGCTTCACCAGTGATAGTGCCCATAGAAATAAAGAAACTCTCATATCATTTTTTTAAAGTCGCAACCGACGACGAAATGCGAACGGCGAGGTGCGGCCAAAGCTTCACTAGTGATAGTGTGCGTAGAAACGGAGAGACTCTCGTATTATTTTTTTTAAGTCGCTACTGACGACAAGATGTGGTCAGAACTTCATCAGTGACGTTATGCACAGAAGTGGGGAGGTCCTCATATCATTGTTTTTTAGGTATTTTGTGATCCCTGATAAGAAGAGAGAAAAAAAAGAGCAAGACAGAGGAAGGCACTAAAAAAAAATAGGGATTCACCTTGATTATTTGCTAGGAGAAATGTCAATAAGAAGAATAAACAAAAAGCTTATGTATTGATGATAGCTTTAGGTTGTAATTTTTCTGCACAAGGAAGGATATGTTGTTAAAAAGAGAGAGAGAGAGAGAGAGAGAGAGAGAGAGAGAGAGAGAGTTAAATGAATCCCATAAAAAGGAGAGTTCGTAGTCTCTGTTTAAGTGCAACAGTAATTCTTTAAAGGTGGCACAGAATTATATATATATAAGGAAGTAAAGAAGTCATCACGTGTTGGATTTTAGCCTTATCACAAACGTGGTATAGATGAAAGTGAAGGTACTCATTAAATAAAAAAAAAGAATCTAACTTGTGTTGTAGCTTCCTTGCATAGGCTTGGAAGAATAAATTTCTTTTATCTTTTATCAATATGGCGGTGGAAGAAGACAACCAAAATAAGGGTTCTAAATTAAGGTTCTACATGGTGGTATTCTTCTAGACTGCGGTAAAAAATATAATCAATTACCTAAAATGAACTAAGAATTATATGTTGATTTACCAGACAGATAGTCTAGTACCTTTGGGGTACATAGACTCATATTTTCAGTCAGACATAGAGTTTACGTTAGGAGATAACCTTGTAGATCCTTTACAAAGAGTTTACCAGTTAAGACTTTTGATAGTCATGTAGAGGGTAAGGAAGTCAGATGTATGACAGCATGGTTTTGAGTATAAGTGGGAGATTGTTAGAGTTGGTATACTGAAAATCATATTTTTAGTATTTAATTTAATTTTAATAAAATTAATTTTTCATTTTATGAGAATCTTTTTGAACAATGTATGTGTATTATTTTTTCAAATATTATGTATAGATGTCTGATATTCTGTATAGTATTTAATCTGGTGTGTAGAGTACGACTTGCACACAGAAGATCAAATTTTAAGTTCTTGTAGAATATAAGTTTTAAGTTCACAGTTTAGATGGAAATAGACGTACCATCGGTACGATTGTGGCATAGAGTTTTAATAGATCTGTCTTGGCTACGGAGAATAGACAATAGCGTCGTCTATTGTTCTGACTCTCTGTGCCAGTACACTTTATGTGTATTGAACGGGACATTTGGGGTAATTAATTTTATACTGACTATATAAATTAATTCACATCTCAAGGTTATTATGAATAGTGCTTATCTTCTTAATCGTAAAATAATTATTGATTTGCATATATTTAATATTCGTTGTTTTGATTCATTAGAGGGTGCGATCTTATATAGATCTATATTTCCGGTGAGTTGGATATCGATATTATTTATATGGCAAATATTAATTATTGATGGAATCCATATCCTGAATGATCGGAATTGACGATACCCCTTTAAGGATGCTTATAAGTTTTGACCGGGCCAAACCCTACAGGTGGATTTAATTATTCGGCGGTCAAATAAGTTAAGCTGAAGGGCTTAAGAAATATTAAGATGCCGATTAAATTAAATTTTCAGTAATTAAATTTAATTGGCAGATATCGAGAATCTTAACGTGGGGAGAAATGGTAAGCATTTAATAACAGGAGCTCAATGTAAGAAGGTTTTGAGATTATGTGTCAGTGTGCAATTATAGTTCCTTAGTGGTGTGAATTGTAATTCAGTATTTTATGAAAATTGCAGAAACTGCTGCGTCTTTCCTTAATTGTAGAAATCGCTGGTAGGTATCTGTGTTCCACTGGAAGTCTTACTCATAATTACTCTCTAGGTCCCTACTGTAACCCTATATATACGCAAGTAGGCTGAACCAGTTTTATATCATCATACACCATATTTTTCTGTCATTGAAGATAAAAGATATCTGGGTTCTGCTGGTACGAGTTCTCGATAGTTCGTATCCCACACTATGTTCGAGAATCGCATAAGGGAATGCAGTAGAAGATCTGACAGGAGCTTCAATTCGAAATTAAATTGTAGTTGAAGAATCGATCTACAAATGGTATTCTTCTATATTAACTTTGGTTGCACGGGTTTTATTTTGATTGTTCGACGTCAAAAGTTTTATCTGAAACTCGTTTCGACATTTGCCCGTTTAGTTATTTTTTACCAAAATTATTTACAAAAATAATAATCTTGGAAGTATTATCTCCAACATGATTATTGATGGTGGGACATGTATGAGATAGGATCCTAGACTCTCATGTCTTAAAAAGGTGTTAAATGAAATTTTATGCGTTTTTATCGTTTTAAAATGCATGAATGATTGATCTTTGTGTTTAAACTATGTTTGTTAGACAAAAAGCATGTTTTGCATTTGTTGTGATTTATTACAAAGTTGGTAGACGTGTGGGTGTTCGTGGTTTTCAAAAGGTCGATTTTGAAAACGGAGAGATTTATGTAAATGTTTTGCAATTCGTGTTTTGGAGGTTTGGAGCTAACCTTTAGGGTTGAGCCTTGGTTTTTAAACGTTTTAGTGGAAATGGTGAAAACATTTTGAACATGTTGGTTGGTCTCCATAGTTAAATGGATGATGTGGCGAAATACCGTTGAACGCTTTGTATCTAACTATGTGTATTTATAAATATTTTTGTAGTCGAGCTACATGTTTTTAATGATTCGATAGATATATCGTAATAATGTGTGTATTTGGGCAGCCATTGCTCCTGAGTGAAAGTTCAAAAATTTTATGCAAGTAGGTGCTTCGCTCATTTGGGTTAATTCCCGTAAATGAAGTAGTTGCTCCATTGGGAGGCATTTGTTGTTGTAGTTTCATATAGAACTTGTCATTACTTAGCGGGTCATTGGATATCCTGGAATTAGGGTAATGGACAAAAGTCTATAGTTGTTATTTTTTTCCCTGGTGCGATAGAGTCGGTACATAGAAATCATTGTTAGTTGTGGGAACTGAGTGGAAAATAACGTTTGTTGTTGTTTTCTTAAACTGTTAGACGTTATTTGCATCAGATGAAAAAGTGTGGTCTTGAGAAATAAAACTATTTTTGAGGCTCGTGTGAGTCGGGATATTCGTATTACTCTTTTAGCATGTTTTGCTTTTACTTTATGTTAGTCTATTTCTATTGAATTTTGGCTCACGTTGTGGGATTTAAATTTTTTTTTCAGGTGAACGTGATCAAGTAGATCGATCTTGTGGTGCCCGGAGGTGGTTGAAGACAAAACCCTTCAGTTTTGTCATTGTTGGATAGTTTATACCATTTGTATATGGATCATGTTTTGATGTAACATGTTTTAGATTTGAAAGTATGTGTAATGTAATTTTTATGGTCGTGAAGCCGATGTATGCATGATATATGTTTGTGAGAGAGACCATAGGTTGGTTGTTGTTTTTTGTAATTTTTTATAACGATTTTCATAGGTTGGATCAACGTTTTAAACAAAAAGTTTTCGGTTGGTTTATGCTTCATATAACTCTTGTGTCTCGAGGGAGATTTTAGAATGACTTTTGCTCATTTTTAAAGTTATTTCTTTGACCAAAATGTGTTGAAAGGTATGAAAAATATTCTAAGTGTTAAAAATTAAGTTTTTGGCTTGAAAAAGAACCTGGAGCAAGACAGATCGATAGACGGATCGATCGGCCTATCGAGCGATCTTTTGTTACTCTCGGTTCTCTTGCGCAGGCAAGAGACCGATGGATCGATCTTTTCGCCGATTGACCGGTCTAGACTGCTTTTAAAATTTTTGTTGTTTATCCAAAGGCTTGGCTTTTTGTGAGGTTGTGACTTGCTCCTTTAAATCTTTCTTTTACTTTAAATTAAACTCTCGGTGGGACGTATTTGAAAGGTTTTGAGCTCGTTGTTTGTTTTTGTTTTGAATCGTGTCGAGTAAGATAAGCGTTGGCGGGCTTTGGTTTGTAAAATGGATTTTTTTCTTGGGTGGTTCACGTGGCCCGGGTTTGGGACGTGACAACTTGGTATCAGAGTTCTAGGTTTGAATACCTAAGGGCCATGGAAAGAGGGTGCATCACCTTGTGAAGAAAGATGTGTGTGCTTGGTTGCATATGTTTAAGTGTTTTTATAACATAGGCATGATAGTTTGTTGAGCATGAGAATATTGTGTATACATAAGCATGGAGTTTGGACCTTAGGATTAATTAGTCATGTCTTCAGGTGCTTGGATTAACAAATTTAGAAGCCAAGTTAGAAATGCGTTTGGTCAACGTACTTTATAGCAAAGAATCTAAGTAGGTTATCTAAATTGATGCGTCACTCTTATTGGTTCTCCTCGATATGTGGGGTTTGTTTAACATGATCTTGAATTGCTAAGTGTTAGCATGATTATGTGATATGTGTTTGAAATAACATAATGGATCGACCTTAAGTCATTGTGTTCTATATTTTCTTTATATATGAACTGTATATTCTTGAAGAGGGTGAGATCATGGTTTGGGTCTTGGATATGTGCTTGGTTGCTGTTGGTTGTTGAGAGGTAAGGTTATGGGTTGAGTGTCGATGGCTTGGTGCGCAGTGAAACTCATTGGTGAGTTAAGGTTAGCCGCGTGAGGTTGGCCTTGGTTGGTAAATTATTGAGTGTTTATATGAGCAGAGTTTTGTTCGGGTGTAGTTAAAGCATGGTTAGTGGCTTGATTTTGGTAGATGACTCCTCTTAGGAGTATGCTACTGGAAGTTAAAGTTGTGTTACAGATGACCTTGTGAGTAGGGATGATGGGGCATCGGAGACCCTGGGAAATCAGTTGTTGTGATTGGATTTGTGGATAGTGGTAATCCCTTTCGGTTAAGGTTTGGTGTACATGGTTTTGGCCATGTAACGAATTAGGTACGTTGTGAGCTATACTATGTCATGAGCCGTGTACTCGAGATGAGGTATAGACGAAAACATAGTGGATGGGAGCGTAGTAATCCTTGGCCGGGCGTATGTTAAGATGACGAAAAGTAAATGGTTCTGGGAATATCCCTTGCTAGCGAGGTGTGCTCGGTAATCAAAGTAGTGTTTGACGACTTTGGACGTTATATACCTTATTAAGGTTTGGGAATTGAATTACGAGCGAAAAAGCTCGAGGATATGGGGACGAGTATGAGTTGCAGATATGTTAGGATGAGTATGGGTCGCGGTGGTGTTAGAATGTGTAAGGGTTCAGGTTACGGTTCTAACATACGGCGAGTATCAGATCTTTGGGATTCCTACGAGAATGCAGGTCTGTGGCTTGGTTGTTATTCTCGTGATTAAGAGATCGTGTTTGAGAACCGTGTCGGGTGCATGAGGTTTGAAAGGACCGTAGATGGGTTATATAGTGTGGTTAGCCTTGTGCTAAGATGGTGTATCCTGAGTGTAATATGTCTAGAGGTTGTTTGTATTCGACCTTAGGTTCAGAGGTGGGTATGTTATTTGCCTATGGGAACGAAGTGTGGAGTAATAAGGTTCAATAGTGTACCGTGTGGTTTGGGTGGCCTGGGGCAATAGGCAAGAAATCGTGGGTTAAGATGTCTACGATCGATGTGTGTTTGGGGAGTGAAAGTGTGGGAGTCGTTTGCATGGTCGTGGGAGTTATTAGTAACTTTGGATGTAAGGTCTCAATATTAGGTTTCCTTTGTTTGGTGTTGTATGCTTTGTATGTGAGTTGCTTGGATAGTGGGCTCGAGGCCGTGACATGGCTGTGGTTAGCCTAGTGGGAGTTAGGTTAGTGAAGTGCAACCTTATGAAGTAAGGCCTTGGCGCAATGGAAATGTTGGCGTTGTGTCTCTATGTTTGACTTGTAACGAGCTTGTAGTCCTATGGAATGTGCTGTATGAGGTATGAGGATTGATGGTGTTTGTGTGTGTGCAAATGAGGTCTGAGAGTTGAGAGCTTAGTTTAGCGGATGATCTGAGTATCGTGATCTGGATCGACAGCAGCTGTGTGATTATGGTCGATGCAGCCTCAAGGTAAGATTTATAGGGTTATTTGGGTGTCAAGTGTTGATGGGTGCTGAGAGTACGTTGAGGTTGGATCATGATTTTTGGTTGGCTATTTCTTTCTTAGGAAGAAGATACGGTTGTTTTGCGAATAGTTATGGTGTGCGGACTGTTCCACCTTGGTTAGATGTAACTGTCGGGATCGTTGATTGATTCTTGGTCTAGTTGTTTTGGGGAGATGGGAATCTCCGTGAATTAGTATCCATGTTATGATCTGTGAGTTTGTGTTTAGGGAATGGGTACTAACTGGATCGGGTGATTGGAGGACTGAGTTCCTCGTGGGTTTTTTGGGTGGAGTTTGTTTGCTCTACCGTGTGAATGTGAGTGTGTGGGGTTGTGTTTCTAGTGAGATCGAGTTGGTAGACCAGGAATGTTTGTTCTTGTTGACGAGGGAGTTAGTGTTGAGACGTAGAGTCCTTTTCTGCCGTGATCAACTGAGAATCGTTAACCGTTGTGTGCAGTTTGTTCTGGGTTGTGTGGGTATGGTTGAACCTCTAACTCTTGGCAGAGTGAGAATTTTGTTGGAACCTTGTGGCTGGGATATTCACGTGGTGGGTTTCTGATAGACATTTGTCAATTTGGATTTAGGTTATGTTTGGGGCTTTGAACTACTCAGAGTTCTTAGAGTCGAGGAGTGATCATCGACTGCGGTAAGTGTTGTGTTTTGGTGTAACCATTTGTTCGGATGGTGGTCCCGAGAAGATGGTAAGGTATAAGTCAGAAAGGATTCGATGTTTGAGAAGTCTTAGTTGGTATGACCTGTTGGGACTGACATGATTGTTTGGTTTGGAACAGAAGGGCCGTGATGAGTTCTGTATAAGAAGAAATTGTTAAGCATAAGAGACAAGTCTTGATTGGTTACTTGATGGATAAGTCTTGGGCTTGAGTATTTTACTATTGTAGATTCAAGAGATCGATGTATGTGTTATGAGTTTGGGGTTGATGTCGGATGACAATGATCATGTTTGATTTGAGGTTGATCTGTAGACTTAGAATCAGTGATTTGACGGCGAGACATTGAGTTGTGTAGTGATATGCTATTGAACGGGAGATATGATTGGGCTTGTGTAGGTTAATCGCTACCTATGAGATGTTCTGTTTGTGTGGCATATCTAGTTTAAGTGACTCGTTGGGATCTGGTGATTGTGTTGATTTTGTGGCTGTGATGCCAGTTTGGTTTTTGATTGTGTGGAATCTTGCCATGGACAATGGTGTCACACCTAGTGTTTCTCCAGGGTGAGAATTGTGGTTCGTGATGGAATATCGAATAGAGTATGAAGGTTTAGATGAAGTGTGTTCTTTGGTATTCCGGGTAAATTAAGTGAGTTTTTTCTCTGGAATCGGGTATTTATGTTGTTACTCGTGGGTGGGGGTCTTGTGAGCTTCAGTGATGGCATTGCTAGCATCAGCAGGACAACGATTTGGTATCAAAGTGGGTAGTCATCAGTTGATTGTCAGAACTAGAGTAGGTTTGTGTGTGAAACATGTGACTTCGTGTGACCGGTGTCGGGGTTCGTTGTCGTGTGTTTGGACTTGTGGAGATAGTCCTTGGTGGCATTGTGAGGTGCGATTGAGCCAATATGTGGCAGTGAGAACGGGGGTGGTAGTCTCTATGTTCTAGAGTAGAGAGTGTTTGGGACTAGGTTCCATGGTGAATTGGTCTCGTGTTATGCGTTTATTGCTGGAATGGATTGTGCTCGATGAGAGTTGTGTTTTGAGGTTTTGGCAGTGTGAGTTAGATCTTGATTTGATGTTTTAAGGATGACAGTAGTGTTAGTAAGACTTTGCGCGTGCGAGCAGTCTATATGGCGGACTATTCTTTAAAGACGTGTTTACATCGTGTGACGACAGTCTTGGGGTTTCAGTTGTTGGGCATTTTTGCTATTGTGCAGTGTTGCTGGGTTTGCATTACAAGTTGATGGTTGATGGGGTGGTGTTTGGCTTGAGATTCAGTGTTAAATTTCGGGGATAAAATTCCTTTAAGGGGGAGAGTTGTGAGACCTCGACCCATTTTTATTTTAAAATGATTAAGTGTTAATGGGAGTAGAAATTAAAACTTGACCTTGGTGATGTTTTAGGTGAGTATTTTGAACTTGGATACGCATGAAAGATATATTCAGGGAACAAAATGAGGTTATAAGGAATGTTCGGATAAAAATATATAAAAAGCATGTAAAGGAAAGTGACATACCTTTACGAATTTGATCATAACTTTTTGTACACGATGAATTCTGGTATGAGGTTTGAACCATTGGAAATTAGACTTCCGGGGCTTCCGATTGAGTATAAGAACAACCCTATTTGGAGTTCGGATGAAGAAGATATGCTCATTTAAAGTTAGGTCAATAGTGCAATTGCGGAGACTGCTCGTGTGTGAGCGACGATCCTTTGATTTTTACACGTCCTAGTAGAAGACTAGGAACCCTAAGCCCTGGTGTGCTAGGAAAATCTTTCTAACCCTAGGTTTATGTGTGAGTGACGATCCTTTGGGTTTTGCACGTCCTAGTAGAAGACCTGGAACCCTAAGTCCTGGTGCGCCAGGCTAACCTTGCACGTCCCAATAGAAGGCTAGGAACCCTAAGCCCTGATGCGCCAGGCAAATCTTCCTAACCCTAGGTTCGTATGTTAGTGACGATCTTTTGATTTTTGCACGTCCTAGTAGAAGACTAAGAACCCTAAGCCCTGATGCGCTAGCCAAATCTTTCAAACCCTAGGTTCGTGTGTGAGTGACGATCCTTTGATTTTTAGACGTCCTAGTAGAAGACTAGGAACCCTAAGCCTTGGTATGCTAGGAAAATCTTTCTAACCCTAGGTTCGTGTGTGAGTGACGATCCTTTAATTTTTACATGTCCTAGTAGAAGTTAGGAACACTAAGTCCTGGTGCGCCAGGCAAATCCTCATAACCCTAAAATTGTGTGTGAGTGACGATCCTTTCATTTTTTGTGCGTCCTAGTAGAAAGTTAGGAACCCTAAGCTCTGGCGTGCCAGGCAAATATCTATCATTTTGTGTTAAGCTTTTTTCGAAAAACAAAAAATAATAATAATAAATTTTCTCTTTGATATTTGTGTTTTGCCCATTTGCCCCTTTGTCTAAGTTCTTTTGAAAAATTTTGCTCAAATTTTCTAGGAATGTTGAAAAACCTTCTAGGATTTTTGAAATTTTTTTTCTAATTTTCTAAGATTTTTAAAAATTTTGCCTTAATTTTTAAAAAGTTTTTTTTCTAATTTTCTAGGATTTTTGAAAGTTTTGCCAAGATTTTTGAAAAAATTTTCTTAATTTTTTAAGATTTTTGAAAATTCTTTCTTGATTTTCTAGGATTTTTAAAAAATTTTCCTTAATTTGCCCTAATTTTCTAAAAATTTTTTCCAAATTTTTTAGATTTTAAAAAAAATACCCTTTAATTTTCTAGGGTTTATGATTTTTAAAAATTTGCCCTAAATTTTAGAATTTTTGACAAAATTTTTGAAATTATTCCATCCTTAGATTTTCATATCCCAAAAATAAAAATTCAATCCCTTAGATTTTTATGTTTATCCCCACAAACAAAACACTAAATATTCTCCCTTAGTCTTTTATGTTTTTTCTATAAAAAAAAGTCAAGCCTTTTATTTTTGTATTTCTTGCTAAAATAGTCGCCCATTTTTATTGTTTGCATATAAAATCCTAATTTTAGTGTCCCTATTGTTTTACTTCATTGCACAGGTACCAAAACTAAAAATTTTAATCCGATATTCAGGTTTGTTATGATTTTAGATCTCAAACATTTACACATCAATCGTCATAGGTATCAAAATAAATCATCATCATCACATCATATCATATTGTCATCATATCACATGGGAAATCATAGGCATGCGTCTATACTTGAGATTTATCATATAAATATGTTTTGATATTGAAACAGTAAAGATAGAGAATCTACCGAAGGGCGCTGGCGAGAGATGTGCTGGTCAGGCTCCCAAAGAAGAACATCAGCAGCAATAGCGTCGACTAGTGGATCGTAGTGCCTCATCCCACCCGGAACCAGGCGGTGGGGTACCAGAGCGTAGGTGTGCAGGTTGAAGGGTGCTGGATGGCCCTCTCCAGCTTGTGGATCAAGGAAATCAGCCATCTTTGCCTCAGCAGTAGCGTCTGCAGCTGCCTGTGCCTCGACAGCTACCCGGGCCTCCTCCTCGGCAACACGGCGGGAGGCATGCTCCGCCTCAAACGCATGGGCATCCATCACACCCAGCACAGTGGAAGGCTGAGTGGGGGTGACCCCGCCAGTGGGAAGGTTGGAGGTCGTGCCCTCGAGAGTCTCCATGACGGAGCTCTCACTCCTGGAGGAACCTCGGATGGCTCTGATATATTGTCAAGGTGTCCGTGCCTTGCCATGTCAGAAAGAGCAAAGAGAAAAGGGTAGGAAAGGTAGGAGGTAAGAGGAAGCAACAGGGAGTTTGAGAGAAAGCTTGGGAGAGCGAGAGCTAGAGAGTGAGAGTGGAATGAGAGTAATGAACCTAGCCTGCGCGTCCCTGGGGCCTTATGCGTGTCTGGAGGTGGCGATCGCCACCTTCAGTTTTGGCGACCTCTAGGTTTTTGATCAGCTGCATGGCGATCGCCAAGTTAAAAGGATTTGGGCATGGCGACTGCCATGTCGGAGGGGAAATATGTCGGTGGCCGCCAACATGTCAAAGGTCACGTCATGCCTGGACCTGGTGACCGCCAGGTCAGTGGGACATCATTAGGTTTTGGGAGGGGCTGTTTGGTTTTTGTTGTATTTTTGTGAGTTTATTTCCTCTTTATTTGGATTGTTTAGTTTATTTTCTTTTTGTGTGTAAGTTTATCTTGTATTACCTTTTTGTGTTGTTTGGTATGTGCTTTTCAAACATGGGTTTGTAAATATATTTGTTTCAAATCTTGTTTTGTTATATGTGTTTGTTTATGTGATGCATTCTCCCGATAAATTTAAGTTTAAGCCGTGACTTGGTTTTTAATTATTTTTATCTCGTGTCTCGTCTCGAATTTTTAGATCTTGACTCGACTTATTAATTCGTGATTTTTTCTCCCGATAAATTTAATTTTAAGCCGTGACTTGGCTTTTAATTATTTTTATCACATATCTCGTCCCGAATTTTTATGTCTTGACTCGACCTATTAATTCGTGGTTTCTCCTCACGATAAATTTAATTTTAAGCCGTAACTTGGTTTTTAATTATTTTTATCCCTTGTTTTGTACCGAATTTTTAGGTCTTGACTCGACCTATTAATTTGTGGTTTCTCCTCTCGATAAATTTAATTTTAAGCCGTGACTTGGCTTTCAATTATTTTTATCTCGTGTTTTGTCATGAATTTTTAGGTCTTGACTCGACTTATTAATTCGAAGTTATCCTTCTTGGTAAAAATAATTTTAAGCCGTGACTTTACTTTTGATTATTGTTATCTCGCTTTCGTCCCAAATTGTTAGGTCTTGACTCGACCGATCAGTTTGTGATTGCTTTCCCGGTTAAGATAATTTCTAAGATCTTGACTCGATTCTTTTTATTATCTTATCCTCAACCGAGTTCTTAGATCTTGACTCGATCTTTGACTTGTCTATTTGCGTCCCCTTTAGATCTTGACTCGATCTCTAGGATTTGTTTGATCATATCGATGTTTATACCAGTGTTTACATCTACATCATGTTTAGTATCTTGTATCTGTGCATTTGCCCCAAGAACTACGTTTTGGTCTAATCCCTAACAAAAGGGGTACGTAGGCAGCTCGATGAAAATTCGAGTACGACTAACATCATATGCATGTTTGTGTGTTTGTGTTCTAAGATTTGACGGCTCGATCAAATGGGTATTGTCTCTGGATCTTTGATATAACTTGCATCACGCATTATATGCAAGTTATATCAAAGAGGGACAATGCAGACACCCCAATTTGACCCCACCTAATCTTAGGTGAATCCGATGACAAAAATAGTTAGAATGGTGCCTCAGTACGGTTCTCGAAAAATGATCCAAACTCGGTATTTGAACCCAATCATCAAAACTTTCAAACCAATGAAATCTTTTTAAACCACTAACTCCATTGTGGCAATCGCCAATAGAATCATTTAAAAACTTTCACTTTTTGTGGCGACCGCCAACTTGATTGTGGGGACCGCCAATAAAACTTCTTGGAAACCCTAGCCAAAGTGGCGACCGCCAACTTGCATTGTGGCGATCGCCAATAGAACTTATTCGAACCTTTTCAATTGTGGCAATCGCCAACTCCTAACCTGGCGACCGCCAACTTCAAATGGCCTGATGTGTCCCAAAACGTGTCAACATCTCATTGGTTGAAGAAGTATATAAATACCATACCCCCTGATACGTTTTCAGGACAGAATTTTAGAGAGAGAAATTCTACCGAATCACCGAGCAATCCCGAACCCTGACGCTGAAACCCTGTCGAAGTACAGAAAGCCGAACCCCCGATACCGAAGTTCTAAAACCCTAGCTTGAATCATCGATCGATTTCCGAATTGCTCATCACCATTCCCCGACTTGGGGATTCTTTAGCAATTCAGGTACTTTGCTTGGATCCCCTGTCCTTCTAGCTCCATTTTCTACCTCTTTAAAGTGACCAGGTTAATTTGATTATTTCATCTTAACTACGTTCTTACATTGATTATAGTTGCTATATTTATGTTTGAATTCAAGTTTTAACTTATTTAGCTTACTTATTTTGTTTATTTATTTACTTGCATTAAGCTTATTAAATCATTAAATAGTGTTAACATAATCTAACAAAACGACTAACGATGTAGTTATTGTTATAATCTAAGCATTTAGATATATATATGGTTGTAATTGTCAATATTACACCCATATTTTATTTTTCATCTTTCTTTTATTTTTTTCTTTTAATGTACTATTTTCTTTTCTTTTTCTTTTCCTTTAATATTAATTTGATATTCCTTTACTAATATAAGTTTAATGTTCTTTTACTAGCTTTATTTATTTATTTTTTCTTTTAATATTCCTTTAGTGTAAAATCCTTCATTAGCATTTTCTTTTCTTTTCTTTTATATTATTAGTTTTATTTCTCTTTTAATGTTCTATTTTCTTTTTTCATTTTCTTTAAATGTTAGCTTTATTTTCTTTTCATAGTACTTATTTTATTTTTTTTCTTTTATTTTGTTAACCTCAAAAATCACAAAAAACCTTTTATGCTCGTTAATATTCTTCTTCTTTTTCTTACTTTCATCTTTTAAATAGTAGTATAATTTTCTCTTTTAATAATAACTAAAACCCTCTTGTTCATGTCATTTCTTTTATTTTTCTTTTCTTTTGTTTTGCTTAAAAATATAAATTAAATAGTTAAAATTTTCTTTTGTTTAGTAATTTAGATAGGCATTTTCTAGCCTTCTTATTTTAGCTTAATTTCTTTTTGTAAACTTATTTTTATTTTTTTTTCTTTTTATCTTTAGGTGTTCTCTTGTTGTATATACAAAAAAAGCTTGTTATCAAGTTTTATTATTTTATATTAGAATTAGAGAATGTTTTGTTTATTTCATTTGAAAGTATGTTTAAATTAGTTTAGAAATTTGATAATATTGTTAGCAATGTTCATGTCCATTTTTAGTATAATTTGATTTTAGTGACTTTTAGTATATTTTTTATTTTGAATCATGCTAGTTTAGATTATTTTAATTGATATTGCATGCGGGTGTGCTCCTTGTATTCTTTAATTAGAAATTACATGTCGTAAGATTTAAAATTTTCTTTTCTTATTTGCTTTGTTTTGGCATCATATATACATATGTTATATATTTTTTATATTTGATTTTGGATGTTCTCAATTCGTCTCTATTTTTTTTATTTGCATGCATTTGAGAAATCCTATAAAAAACTAATGATGATTAATAGAGGCCAACCTTACGGTTGGACGAACGGAGTGCCTAACACCTTCTCCGATTTGTACCTTAGCCTCCGAACTCATTTTCTCTGGTTAAACGTTTTAAAAATCAGTAGCCATTTTGTTTTTTCTTGGTTTTTTTCAAAAATCAAGTGGCGACTCTATTTTCAACAAAAGAGGTTTTCAAAATTTAGTTTTCAAGGTGTTAAAATACTTTTTAAACATCTTTTGAATTCTCTTATTTTTGACCATTCAAAAAATCCCAAAGTTCTGGCACCACAATAGGCTGTTGGAGCTGGTGGGCTACTGCACGGCGGCGTGCAGCTTTAAGGGGGATGGATTGTGATATCTTAGTATTTTCACATCGAAAAGAAAGAAAGAGTTCTTGAGTTATAAAGAAAAAATCTTGGATCCCTACATAGCAACGAGATCTTTTCCCATGTGGTAGAGACCCTAGCAGAACTCAATTAAGCGTACTCACGCCAAAGTAATACAAGGATGAATGACCTCTTAGGAAGAACAAAATCGTGAGAATTTTACTCAAAATAGATAATATCGTTATCATGAGAAGAGCCGGGGTGTTACACTTCTTAAGCCACCTTAGAGAAAATTTAGTGGTTATTAGTTACCTCTTGGCATGCTACAATATCATCATAGGTTGGCATCCTATAATGTTAAAATTTTATTTGACAATCACACTCTAATGTTAAAAATGCCATTTCTTTTATTTTCCATGTACTACATGCTGGTCTTATGATTTTTGAGATCCTAAACAAATTGGTATGATGGGGCTGGCATTTATAAACATACACGAACTTGGAAAGAAATTAACAAGTGCTTAATTGTTTTCATTTAAGTGTGCACTAGTAACGCTCTCATTCATGTCTTTTTAATATATTTTTGTCTAGTTAATGCATTGTAGCGTTCTAGAAGAGACTTAACGGATTTTTGGACTACAAAAAGAGAACAAAAAAAGCAATCTATCCAAAACTGTCTGGACGTAAATGAGGGCCATTTGCATATTCAATTAGTGCACCATTAATAGTTTTAGTTTACTTCCATATGAACAAAGCCACTAAAGCGTCTCGACAATGTTCGTCACGTAAGGGTGCGGATTTCAATTTTGGCTCAACTTCTAGACCTAGGGTTTTGGAAAATATAAAAGGAAAAGAATGAGGACAAGGAGATTAGAAATTAGAGTTTAGAAGAGAGAAAAGGTGAAGTGGCGCTCTTAGAAGGTCTTCGGATAGGGTGTTCAAACCAATCGTTGGCGCCTTTCTTCATGATGAATAGCTAATTAAGCCCCTTTTTCCCTATGATTTCGATAAAATCCTAGTCGAATGATTTAGGATTCTATAATTGATTATTGGTTTTCATTCCTTAATTCAGTATTTGTATAACTTTAAGATATTAGTTTTGATAAGTGGTTTTGTAACACCCGAACCCAATTAACACAGTTGATCACCTGAAAAGCCTTAAATTGACAGAGAATAGGCAAAGAATCAAAAAGTATGCACTCATCAATGTAAACTTTAATGCAACCTGTGTTGGAAAATAGAATTCCAAGAATTGATAATAGTGCATATTGATTATACAAAAAAAAGAAGAGAACCTGATTAAATCCTACACGGTGGAACAAGAATTGTACTTTCGAGATCTTTCTTGTTTGATCTTTTCTCAACACTCTAACATGCAGAAAAGTACGAATAAGTAATCGACTACACCTCAAGTTTTCTACTATATTCCCGTATGCCTAATCACGAACCAAGTGTGGGTTGTAAATTCTTGACCTAACCTTAACTCAGCTGCACTTTTTTTAATATCACAAAAATATTAAAAAAAACGCTAGCTACAAAGAGGGTTATGACGTATGTAAATAGGCTATGGTAGGGATTTGAGGAGTAAATAAAATTCGACTCCTTATGTAATTAGAAAAATCTAATTCAATATGAATTAAATTCCTAATTCCATAAATTACAATTCATATTACTAAACAATTTTAATTGCACTCCCGGTCTTATCTCAAAAAATAATTTTGAGTTTCATGTTATTAAATGCTTATTTATCTTTCCACGTTAAAATTACAGATACCTGTCGATTAAATTAAATTAAATTAAATTAACTACTTATAGACTTTTTACTTAACTTATTTGATATATCGGATACGAAATCCACTTGTATGGTTTGACATAATCAAAATTTATACGTTTTTTTAAGGAGTATCATTAATTCCTTTACTGAGAGTAAATTTCGTAATAATTAACATTCATCATACATGTAATATCGTTATCTAATTCATTGAGCTTATTGACCTATAAAGATTTTTCTATTTTATGAATCAAAATAACAAATATTAAATATACGTGCCTATTAATTGTGACATTTTTTTTCTTTGGGTTTTTATAAAGGGAATTCGTTTATTTATTTCAAAAGATTTATAAAAAAAAAAGGATAAAACATTGAAAATGAAAAATGTGAAAACCCTTTACATTTGAAAAATAGATTCGTCACTTGGTTTTTGAGAAAAATCAAGAAAAACAAATAAGTCATTGATCCTTTTCGTTACCAGAGACAAATGAGTTCGGTTGCTAATGTATGAATCAGGAAAGGTGTTAGACATCCTGTTTCGTCAAATCATAAGGTTGGCCTCTACTCATTATAATTGATTCTTAATTTTAAGTGCTCAAATGTATGTTAATATAGAAAATAGGGGATAAAGAGAGAACAGTCAACATCGAATAACGAAAATACATATTCTAATTGTATTAGCACATAAAGGATGGGAAGAATAACACTATATCAAATCAACAAACAAAAAATATTAAAACTCTAATCATGCTAAACTAGGCTAAAGAATATATTATTGTGAAGCAAATGGAATGTCATGCTAGCAAATTTAAGCTACTAGATTATTGTGAAGCTTGCGACCAAGACATACAAATGTCAAAGTTGCAACAAATTTGAATCCCAAACACACGGTCGCGCGTAACAATGTTACGATCGTGCTTATGCCAGTACACAATAATTACGTCTGCAACGTCATTTGTTGCGACTGCACGATATGTAGGCACTGTTTTGATAGACTTTAACAAACAGTGTATTGGGTGCTTGAATATAAAATGTGAAATGTAATTGCAAGACCCTTTTAGACTATTTTTTACTAAAATGATCATGAATAACAAAATAACCTTTTAAAAGAAGATTAAGAAAGAACAAGATAAGGGCATGCGAATGATGAACTTAAAGCAACAAAATCAAACTTAATTTTGGCCTTTTCATGAGAGATAGAGGGTGTGAAAAGAGAATTGCCAAAATTTCTATAATTATAGCTATAAATCGGTAACCCGGGCGTGTCCTTAAGTCAAAACTAGAATGAAACACTCGTTCGTCGATCCTTCGAATGCCTAGAAATGATATGATCTCAGTATTCTGAGAGCTATCAACCAAGAATAGTGGAATTCGGATCAGTATTTTGGCAGAGCTTCAATAGATTTTCATTTGTCTCGCCTAAATCATGTACATGAGGCTTCAATTTATGGGCAAACAGCCTGGAGTGTCACCCATTGACGTGGTGACACGTGTAGGATTCAAAAGGTTTCATAGAAGTTTGCAACCGTAGGGAAGGAAGTAGCGACCGTAACAACAAAAGATACGACCACAAAGTTGGTTAGATTTTCTAAGGGTTTCTAATTGTGGTCGAGCCATTCAACATGGCGGTCACAAGGCACAAAATGGCAACCGCACCTTTATAGGTTAATGATATATGCATCCGTTGGGTTTGAAGGTTGCGGCCTGAAAGTTTGATGAGGGTTCTTCAGTGTACTGAGTTCGAATCATTCCTCGGCAATATTGAGCATCATTCCTCTCGATTTTTCATCATCGGATTCACTGGAATAAACCTAAGATCTGACAAAGTCAAATCAGGGTGTCTACATTAATTATTTTAAGAATAAGAGTATAATACTCATAATAATCATATGGTATTAACTATCTCATATAGTCAGTATAAAAAACAATTGCCTCAAAACGATCTTGTTCAATAGACATAAAGTTTACTAGAATAGTGAGTTGGAGCTATACTATTATTCATAATCAAGATAAACATATTAAAACACTGTGCTACGGTTTTACTGACGATGTGTCCAGTTACTGTGAACAAAAAGCATATATTCTATTAGAATCGATAGTATGATATTCTGTGTATAAACCGAACTCTACACACCAGATTATCTACTATATAGAACAAAAGACATACATGCATAATATTAAATAAATAATAAAATACAAATATTGCTCGTACAGATTCTCATTAAAATAGAATAAGAAATTTTATTAATGAATAAAATTAATACCAAAATTTATTACACAAAATATGACTTTTAATATATATCCCTAACCTAAGAGTGGGGCTTTTTTTTAGGAAAATTTATGTTTTAGTCATGTTTTTTTATAGTGGTGTTAGATTTAATCCCAACACTTTTTTAATAGATTAAGTTTCATCAGGTTTAAAATTATTTTATTGTGTCTAATATACCCCTATTAAAGATATTATTTCTCATAATTTAGAATCTTTTTAAAGATTTTTCAAAGATGGCGTATCCCTTAAATCAAACAACCTCTCTCTCTCGATACACAATCACATACAAACGATATATTTTCAAAGTTATTTTACTATACACATAAATCTGATACACTTTCAAATCTACAAATTATTATTTTTTATATATGTTTCAACTCATCGCAACCAGATGTGACTACTGATACATTTATCAATGGTTAGTAAAAATATTTTCATAAAGAATATAAACCACCGATACATTTCAATTCCAGTTCGCTACGAATATGCCACTGATACATTTATCAGTATTAAGTATCTATTACAATAGCTTCATATAACAGAATTCTAAATTGACAAAATGTATCAGTGGTTTAGAGAAGCTGTGTACATTTTACAATAATATGCATCTGATAATTATATCAATGTTCAATAGATAAGTACTTTCAAAATTATTCAACACAGAATTTACAACTGATAATTGTATCAGTTGCACATTGATCGTATAGAGAATATATATTAAAAAAATCATTGTTGTTGGTGGAGGAGAAATAGGAAGAGGGGCGGTGATGAATCAGAAACACCATGTTAGAGAGATGGTGACGAATCAAATATCATGTAAACCAGAGGGAGAGAGAGACAGATCTAGAAGGTCGGCGTAGGCGAGAAACGACGACGGTGGTGAGAAGTGAAAGCGGTGGCACGAAGTGGCCAGTGCGGACTGATCCGGAAGAGGCAACGGCAGAGCGAAGGACGAGGAGGAGCAACGGCAGAGAATGAGGATCCTGCAAAGGAGGATGAGCAGAAGGCGGTGGAAGACTGATCTGTTGCGCCTCCTTATCATGAAAGATATCATCCAAGAATAACAATAGTGTAACCGATTCCAAAAATAAAAGAGACTAGCAGATTTTTCATTACCATGGAAGATATCATGATATTTGGCTGTATCCTATAATCACGTGGATTAAAATGCTGAAAATATCACCACCTCCTATAAGAAATATTGCATCCTATAATCAAGGAATTTAAAAAAAAATGAAGAACCGAATATTAAAGGGCATAATGGACAAAAAATTCATTAAATTTGAAAAAATTGACTAAAATCAATACAAAATATGCGACGGAACTAAAACTCTTACATACTTAACAAATGTGATTAAACTCAATTAATCCTTATTTTTAATCCATAATTTCAGGCCCAAAGTATTTGCTTTGTTGTCTTGCCTCCACGAATTGGAGAAATTTTTATCTACCGGTACAGTACCACACTCTTGCCAATTATTATATCTTGCCAAATAGATGACAAGCCAATTATTATATCTTGCCAAATAGATGACAGAGAGTGTGGATGCTTATTTATGCATTCATGCATTACATTTCAACAACGGAGAAAAGTTCCGTCAATTCCATTTCTTATCTTTTCTCTCTCTCTCTCACATGTCCTTGGTTGGAATAATTATTTATTTATTTATTTTTATTTTTAATATTTTTTTATTTTTTAGTCAAACTATTAAAATTTTCAACTCCGTTTGTTAAGAGGAGCCAAAAAAATAATTATTTTGTCAAGATATAAAACCAAATTCAAAAATATTCACGTTTTTACTTCTAATAACTAGGGTCGGCCCTTATGTGGAGGCCGACGCTTTGGGACCTTGTTTTGGCTTTGTGAATATTATTTTGATATGTTTCAAATATATGATATTGTAAAGTATACTTATTACAAATGTCTCATAAAAAAAGATTTTCAAAGTTAAAATTAAACAAGTCTAATTTACAGTCAATTATGTCACAAGAATGTTGAATGAATTAGTAATTAGTTATTGTACGACAAAAAATGCTAAAACAATAGTATTTAAGTAATTATTTGTTACTATTGATTCAACTTTTTATTTTGTTTTGATATTATAGCTTTTTTTTAATGAACATAGCTTTTAATTTTGTTTGATGTTATTTTGGTTATAAATTAGATATTGATAAAAGGTAACGTAACAAGACAATTTGTTTGTTTTTTTTAATTTTTTGTAATGAATTTTTTAAAATTTCTTGCATATAAAATTTTATGAACCCCCTTTTAATCAGGCCGACCTTGCCTATAACATTGTTGGATGACTCGTGCGAAAATGAAATGATATACTTAAATTATATATAAAATAAACTTTACCATGGAAGAAAGAAGAAAGAAAAAAGAAAGGCCCTGTTTGGGCCAAATTTTATAAATTTTTCTTATTTTTTGTATTTTTGATTTTTTTTTTCATTTTTAACTAAAGTTTATTATTTATTTCAAATTATCTCGATGAAACAAATCAAAAAGAAAAAAAAAATTAATCAAAAGATGAAAAAATTTATTCAAGAAGAAAATAAGTAACATAAAATTTAGCTTATTGATTTTTTTTGACTTCTTTGAATTTGTTTTAATATTTTGAAAAAAAAAATCTTTTTTGGCTCATGTTAATGAGAAGAGTAAGAAATTATAATAGTTTGATTAAAAAATAAAAAAATATTAAAAACAAAAGTAAATAAAATAAAATAAATAAATAAATAATTATCCCAAGCAGGGACGTACAAGAAGAGGGTAAAAATGGCATGGAGAGAGAAAACAAATGTCAGAGAGATAAAGATAAGAAATGGAATTGATCAATGTTACGTTAGATGGAATGCATAAACACTCAACTTTATCTGACGAGAGAACAAATAAACATGTACACTCTCACTCATCCATTTGGCAAGATACAATTGGCTTAGAGTACGACCTGTGCATGACAGCGTGGTACCTTTCTCATAGGTAAGAATTAGAGTGAAAGTGTGAGTTAGCAAATTAATTAGATATCACCAAACCTTCTGCCGAATATAAACACAAATTAAGTTTGAAATTGTTAAGAAAAATAGCTCCTTTAGCACGTAAAAATGCTCTTACATACTTCCTATTTTACTACCAAACATTTAAAAGGTGATGAGATTTAGCATTTTGTTTGTCATACGATTTGTTGAAATGGGTAGTCTTTTAACTTAACTAGAGTAATAGAGTTAGTTGAGGGAGAAAGGGAAGGGACTTCATGTTTTCAATAGTATTGAACTGCCATGCTTGTTAATTACCAATTGTAATTGTCTAGGCTTTGATAACAAACTTTTCTTCACTTACCCACCAACTCATTTGAGCAAATATTTGGCATCGTTTGGCAATCTGACTTCGACTGACTGCCTACCTTCATGGAAGAAATAAACAATCCACTATTCGACAATATGAAATACAATTTTCTCTCTCAATCTTACAATCTCTGTTTATGGCCCCACATTAAGTCTCTTGCGATCTTTCTTTACACTCTTTCTAGCTTCTCAACTGAGCCTCTCAAGTATATAGACGTTCTAGGGTTTCTAGAGACATAACACAAGACTTTACTACTCAAGCTGCGTTATATACACATCACCAATACATCGTAGGGTTCATCATGACAGGAGTTTTTTCTTATAGAGCTATATTTTTCATTAGAAATTATAATCCGAAACAGAATGAGGATAATGTACTGGTAAGAATGTTAGACTATAAAGAAGCTATTATATCCCATTTAAGTTGGGCCAGTCACTTTCTGGGATTCCATACTCGGGGAAAAGAGTAATTGAACAAACATTGAATAAAACAGTACCTGAAGGTTCGTAAGCGGCCGAATATTTATCCCAAAAGCGCTTATTCGATAATTGTACCACGTAATCCTTTAAAAAGCGTTTTGAGTGAGTTATTTCAGCTCCACGCTTTCTTTCCTCTGAATAAAAATTTAATCTAGTAGAGTATTAAATTTAATTATTTTATTTATAGTAAACAAGTAATTGGTTTATAGGAATCAAAGTAAAAATCAGAAGAATGTGCAATTTCGGTAGTAATATTCCATTTTAGTTAGAACATGCAGTCAGATATTTGGGGTAGTATTAAGTGATCAAGAAATTGTAACACATATCACAGGAGAAAACTTTGCACAGAGTTCTATTTCTATTAATGGATAGTTTTGCGATTTCTTATCCATTTTATGAGAATGAGATGACTCATAGATCTTACATATTGGAATTCTGTATCATTCATATTCTTTTTCTCACTTTCTCTCACCCTTATATCTTCATCTTTTTTTCTATATTTTGTTTCACAAGTTAGAATGAAATTGCTTTTTCTTTTGTTTATGCAAAACAGATTTCCCAGTCTATTCTTTACAATTCTAGTATTTTTCGTACCACCCACAACAAAAGAATCTATATCAAAAAAAGGTCTAACTGTTGGAATAATGATATCAATTGCTATTTGATACACTACGACTAGTAACATTGGTACATTAGGTGAAGGTACAAAAAGAGAGGGATACCATACAAACTAGATAAAAAATGCAACCTTAGTGGCGCACAAAAAATTGCACCCCGCACAGACCGCTTGATCAGTCAAAACAAGGTCTCGATTTCTCTACAGTCTGTAGAGGCCATGTGACTAGTTTTCTCCCTTTTTAACCATTCCAATGTTGTCCCAATGTCCTACCAAACATAAATGTCAAAATTCGTGACACTAAATCCAACATGCTATTTCTAAATGTGGCTAATACATTGACTTTTGGTTTAATATTGGGATAATCATATGAGCTGTTCTTGATACATCTTCATTTGCAAGTGCAAGGTTGTTCATTTGCAAGTGCAAGGTTGTAGAAATCATAGAAAAATAACAGTTAAATCCTTAATTATAGGACGTCAGAACCTATGGTACCAAATCATGTACTCAGAAGGGTAAAAATACGTTCTTTAATATAATTTTAAGAGTAGATCCTATTAAGTTACAACAATGCTTTTATGGTGAATGTCCCGTTATGTTTGAAATGAAAAATCTATTAGCTTGCTTGTGATAGTCTTGATGGAAGACCAAGATTCTTTCATTTTAATAGTTAAATTTTTGACATCTATACAAATATCACATCAAAAATTTTATATTGTATGATAAATTTGATGAATAATTAATTAGCCAGTTTTAAAATACTCAATTAAAAATATAATTTTATTAGTTTTTTAATTTATAGATGCAAAAAATAAAAAAAATAACAAAGGTAAAAACTATATTATTTTTTATTTAGATTAGTAAAAGGAGAACTAATAAAAATTAATATTTTTTATTTACTTTTTTATAAGGAAGAATATGATGGAGGACAGAGAATAAAATGAAAAATCGAGATTATTTTATTTCAATGGTTAAATTTTTAACACATACACAAATGTCACATCAAAAATTCTATATTGTATAATACTATGGATAACCTGTGTCTAAAGGCACTACCACCATTTTTTTAAAAAAAATTACTCGTGCATTTTAATAATTTCTCTAAAATCTTATATTACTATGAATAACTCATATTAAAAAACACTAAATGGGGAAAAAAGTGCAATATATAGATAATTATTCTAAGTATTAAGTTTTTTTAAAAATCAAATTGGAAAATTTTTTTCTATTTTTCGAATAATGCAACGATTTGACCGTTTACAAAATAACCTATAATAAAATCAAACAGCGCAATATATACAGGTTCTGCCAGGATTCCAACAATAAAGCCACAACTCAATTAAAATCATCCTAACATTTATATTTTAAAAGTTTACAAAACAAATGAGTGAGAGAAATATGAATAGTCAAATCTTATCACGCCCTAAACTCCGGGTCACGTGAAACACCCACAAACAATCGATCCGAAAAACACTCTCAAATAAAATCATACATACATTGTATATAATCACCAAACGGCATACATTACACGGCTCAAACACCGAAAAAACTTGTTACAACATACATGAAACAAAAAGAACAAAAAAGAAGACTACGGCTTTTCCGTCTCTCAAGTCAATCTGAGATCAACCTGCGTGACCGGTACCTGAATAAAAATCAAATCCCACACCGTGAGCCAAAGTTCAGCAAATACAAGACAACACATACAGTATAAGCTAAACATGCTAAAAAAACGAGGTGTAGTTTTAGACTCTCTTTCAAGCATTTAAAACTATTTTCACATGCAAACGGAAAAATGAGGATACAAACCATTGTTGAATCACTCACAGGAGCCTGGAAAATAGTTGAAAAAGGGTTTTTAGATCGTGATTCACACGACTCTTAAAAATAATTTGAAATTTGGTCTATCCATCCCACAATACATTACATGCAATCCATGATACATACAACCGGCTTTCACACGCCGCAACCACAGTCCTAACACTAAGATAATGATTCGAACTCAAATACACATTCCTGGGATAAAATCGTATACTACGGGATAAAACCATAGATCACGGGGTAAAATCGCAAATCACGGGGTAAAACCGCACACCACGGGGTAAAATCGTAAATTTTTCCGTAAGCCACGGGATGAAACCGCCGACCACGGAATTATACCACGGGATAAAACCACAAATCATGGGGTAAAATCGCACACAACGGGGTAAAATTGAAAATTTTATCGTAAGCCACGGGATGAAACCGCCGACCATGGGATTATACCACGGGATAAAATCGCAAATCACGGGGTAAAACCGCACACCACGGGGTAAAACGGCATATTACAGGATGAAACTGAACACTGCAGCGTAAAACTGAATACTATGGGATAACACCGAACATTACGGGATAACACCTAATCAATACATGCATACTAAACCAGGGTTTAAATGCATAAATCCACGTGCTGTCACTACGTTTCACAAATTACGTCACATGCTACACACGCGACTCACACAATACTTGCAACACATACAACATGCATCACATGCATCCGTTGCTCATATCCACATAACCATGCTTATAAAACTTCTGAATTTTAAAGCATAAAACTACGTTACACGTAATGATATCAAGCCCTGTACTTTTCCTACATAATTCGTACATAAATAAACAGTTATAAATGCACATAATCATGTACAACAATACATCACGACACCACCCGTCAAAACATCACCCGAATGACCAGTCCACACACCGGGACCCGTCCACACACTGGAACAACTAACACATAACCCGGAGGCCAACACCTGAACCTCGCACAAAACGGTTCTTACCAAACCCACCTTTAAACCGAACTACAGACTCACACGTCCCGCACATAACTAGCACATACACAACCATGCTGCAACACCCAAAGCTAGCCAAACACGTCACACCCGAGGACGGCACCACAAAAACACCTGAGGCCACGACACGACCCCCCAAACCACAACACGACCAACCAAATCCCAAAAAGGATCCAACAGTATTTCAATTAATTAATCCCATAACTAATCAATTGAATACCATTGAAACCCAATCGAAAACCAAGAACCAACCACCAAACCACTAACATAAAATTGGCCAGGTCTAGTCAACTGGACCCCAACCCCCAGTCAAATGAACAACACACTGGAAAGGCCCAAAAACCCCCCAAAACACTATCCAGTCGACTGATCCTCACGGTCTAGTCGACTGAACCCAAGAACCCAGGATTCAGTTGACTGACCCCACGGTCCAGTCGACTGAACTCAAGCAAAAACTGGTTTTGAGCTACGGGTTTCAACCTCCAAACTCCGATTCGAAGCCTTCAAACTCCCATCCAATACCCTCGGACATACACACGCCCAAGCCTAACACCAAAACCATGAAAGAAACACCCGACACCAGATTTCATCCACCGAAATTGCCAAAAAATTGTTTTTAGCTTAGAAACTTAACTTGATACAAAATTAGATCTACAATAATCTAACCGTTAAAAACAGGCACGATTACACATAACACCCTTATATGATATGAGAGTCTAGGATCCTACCTCGGTGAGTTAAAAATTCAACGCCTCGAACCATGTGCAAAACTGAGCTTTTTCAGAATAAAATTCCGTCCGGATGAATGCGTAGCCCACTGTGCCAATAACAAGGATCGACAGTTTGATCATCGAAAATCGAACCATGGCCCCTCGAGAATTTAGAGAGAAGGCAGAAAAAAAAGAGAAACTTACTGGAGAAGTTTTGAAAATATCTTTTGAAAATATCTAATTCCAGTTATTTATAGGCCTCCAAAATATTTTTTTTTGAAATTTTTCAAAATTTACACCGTAACATCCCACAACCCCAGAAACCTGCCCTGCATGCATATCTAACCCCGATCATGCATCAAAAAGCATTTAAATATGCTAATGCAAAAACGCTAAGCAAGCATTAAAAATCGTCAAAAAAGAAAATAGGTCAAGGTTTCACAACTCTACCCCCTTAAAGGAATTTCGTCTCCGAAATTCAACTTAAGGTCAAAACAACAAACCGTCGATCGCAATCAACACAGGCATACAAGATGGTCAGCTAAACCATTCCTAAGATATAGTCAAACAGGGTTAGGCATCCTAAACAATGGCCAACTGTCTCAAAGACTCAAGATCTACAACTTCCCCAACCTCACATCCGCACCAGCCACTGCCTCAACACAGCACACCACCCACGGAATTCATCACCAACTCTCAAACGGGTGCAACAAAGAAACTGGCTCAAGGCCTGTAGACTCAAAAACTACCTCTGCTTGCTGAAGGCATATCTGCATCATCTGGCACAACTGGCACCCTAGAAGAACTGGGAGTAGTGAGAACATACGCTCGGCCCTGAGTCAATCTGGGCTGCTCATCTGGGATCTGAATTGCCGTACCCCCACCTGTAATCCAGGATGTATGTACTGCAGGATGCTGCTGCTGATCCTGCACCAACGAACCCACTGGCATACCCACCGTGCTAGACATACTGCTTCTCTGGGGACAATTCCTACGAATATGTCCCGGTTGACGACACCTAAAACAAACCGACGGTCGTCTCCCCTGTGACTGCTACCTCGGCTGCGGGCACTCTGGCAAATGATGCCCCGACTATCCACACCGATAACATCTAACTTCTCACTGCAGCTGAACTGGTACTGAACCCCGAAACTGCTTCCTTTGATGGCACCCCGACACACGATGCCCTGGCTACTTACTTCGATAACATATCAACTCTCTCTGCTCTGGCCTCCTAGATGAAGTCACTACTGGTACTGATACAGGAAACTGCTGTTGATGCAATCCCACAGAACATGAACTCGGACCAAATAACCTTCGACGTTTGTCCCTACGCCCTTGAAACTGAGCACCTCCACCATCCTGCTAGATTCTACTGTTTCCCTTAGCAACCTCAACTAGCTGACCGATGGCACCCACCATCACACGCAGCAACTCTATGGCCTCACACGCTGACATCACATCTATACAAAAAAGATAGAACATGAGATGCAGCACATAGCATAAACCACATAAGCATGCTAACACATAAGCACATAGGTTCATGCTAAGCAAAACCCTATATACCAAGGAGAACCAACAAGAATGACACGTCAATCTAGATGACCTACTTAGATTCTCTGCTAGAAATCACGTCAGCTAAACGCGTTTCTAACTTGGCTCCCAAGTTTGTTAACCTAAACGCCCAAAGGCAAGACTATCACTCCTAAGATTCAACCACATTCGAACCTAGAGCTCTGATACCAAGCTGTCACGCCCCAAACTCTGGGTCACGTGAAACACCCACAAATAACCAACCCGAGAATACACTCTCAAATAAAACCATACATGTATTATATATAATTTCCAAACGGTGTACATTACACGATTGCAACATCGAAAAAACTTGTTACAACATACATGAAACAGAAAGAACAAAAAAGAAGACTACAACTC
Source organism: Heliamphora pulchella (assembly GCA_032270985.1). NCBI lineage: Eukaryota > Viridiplantae > Streptophyta > Magnoliopsida > Ericales > Sarraceniaceae > Heliamphora > Heliamphora pulchella. The sequence continues at coordinate 9,234 of JAULJZ010214389.1, read as the reverse complement.
TTTCGTCTCTCCAGTCAACCCTAGATCAACTTGTGTGATCAATATCTGAAGAAAAATCAAATCCCATACCGTGAGCCAAAACTTAGCAGATGCAAGACAACACATGCAGTATAAGCTAAACATGCTAGGAAAACGAGGTGCACTTCGACTCTTTTTCAAGCCTTTGAAACTATTTTCACATGCAAACGGGAAAGCAAGGATACAAACCATTGTTGACTCACTTAGAGGAACCCTGAAAATAGTTAAAAAAGGATTTTTAGATTGTGATTCACATGACTCTTAAAAATAATTTAAAAATTGGTCTATCCATCGCACAATACAGTACATGCAATCTATGATACATATAATCGGCCCTCACACGCCGCAACCACAGTCCTAACACTGAGATAAAGATTCGAACTCAAATACACATTTTCGGGATAAAATCGTATACTACGGGGTAAAACCATAAACCACGGGGTAAAATTGCAAACCACAAGATAAAACCGCACACCACGGGAAAAAACTAAAAATTTTACCGTAAGCCACGGGATGAAACTGTCGACCATGGGATTATACCATGGAATAAAACCGCACATCATGGGGTAAAACCATAAATTTTATCGTAAGCCACGGGATGAAACCGCCGACCACGGGATTACACCACGGGATAAAACTGTAAATCTCGGGGTAAAACCGCGCACCACAGGGTAAAACCCCATATTACAGGACAAAACTGAACAAAGTAAAACCATAGACCACGGGGTAAAACCACAAACCACGGCGTAAAACCGCATACCACGGGATAAAATCGTAAATTTTACCATAAGCCAGGGGATGAAACTGCCGACCACGGGATTATACCGCAAATCACGGGGTAAAACCGCACACCACAAGATAAAACCGAATACTATGGGATAACATCGAACATTACGAGATAACACCGAATCAATACATGAATACTAAACCAGGGTTTAAATGCATAAAGTTACGTACTATCACTACGTTTCACAAACCACGTCACATGCTGCACACGCGATTCACACAACACTTGCAAGTCATGCAACATGCATCCGTTCCTCATATTCCACATAACCATGCTTATAAAACTTCTGAGTTTTAAAGCATAAAACTACGTTATACGTAACGATATCAAGTCATGTACTTTTTCTATAAAATTTGTACATAAATAAACAGTTATAAATGCACATAACCATGTATAACAATACATCATGACGTCACCCGTTAAAACATCACCCGTACGACCAATCCACACACCGGGACCCGTCCACACACCGAAACAACCAATACCTAACCCGGATGCCAACACCTGAACCTCCCACAGAACGGTTCTTATCGAACCTACCTTTCAATCGAACTACGAACTCACACGTCCTGCACATAACCAGCATGCACACAACCGTGCCTCAACACCCAAAGCTAACCAAACGCGTCACACCCGAGGAAGGTACCACAAAAACACCCGAGGCTACGACACGACCCCCGAAACCACAACACGACCAACTGAATCCTAAAAAGGATCCATCCTTATTTGAATTAATTAATCCCATAACTAATCAATTGAATACCATTGAAACCCAATCGAAAACCAAGAACCAACCACCAAACCACTAACACAAAACTGCCCAGGTCCAGTAGATTTGACCCCAACCCCCAGTCGACTGAACAACACACTAGAAAGGCCCAAAAATGCCCAAACACACTGTCCAGTCGACTGAACCCAAGAACCCAGGATCCAATCGACTGACCCTCACGGTCCAGTCGACTGACCTTCACGGTCCAGTCGACTGAACCCAAGAACCCATGATCCAATTGACTGACCCTCACGGTCCAGTCGACTGAACCCAAGAACCCAGGATGCAATCGACTGACCCCACAGTCCAGTCGACTGAACTCAAGCGGAAACTAGTTCCGAGCTACTGGTTTCAACCTCCAAACCCCGATTCGAAGCCTCAAAACTCCCATCCAACACCCTCGGACATACACACGCCCAAGCCTAACACCAAAACCACGAAAGAAATACCCAACACCCGATTTCATCCACCGAAATCGCCGAAAAATGGTTTTTAGCTTAGAAACCCAACTTGATACAAAATCAGATCTACACCAATCTAACTGTTAAAAATACGCACGATTACACGTAGCACCCTAATATGACATGAGAGTCTAGGATCCTATTTCGGTGAGTTAAAAACTTGGCGCCTCGAACTACGTACAAAATTGAGCTTTACCGAAATAGAATTTCGTCCGGATGAACGCGTAGCCCACCGTGCCAATAATAAAGATGGCAGTCTGATCGTTGAAAATCGAGCCGCGGGCCCCCGAGAACTTAGAGAGAAGGTAGAGAGAAAATAGAAACTTACTGAAGAAGTTTTGAAAATATATTTTGAAAATATCTAACTCTAGATATTTATAGGCCTCCGAAATATCTTTTTTTGAAAATTTTCAAAATTCGCACCGTAACATCCCACGACCCCGGGAACCTGCCCTGCATGCATATCTAACCCCGATTATGCATCAAAAAGTATTTAAAGATACTAAAGCAAAAATGCTAAACGTGCATTTAAAAAAGCAAAAAAGAAAATGGGTCAGGGTCTCACAAATCTACTTGTTCCTCCATTATTTATAGCTTTAAAAGTTGTTTTCTGCACTCTAAATATGTATGAGAGATATGAAAAAGAGGGAGATATGGCATGTTTATATAATTTTGATGCACTTAACCTCTCCATAAATATCAATGAAACACCTAATAGTGAAAATCAAAATCAATAAATAGAATTTAACTTGGGTCCTAAAATGGAACCAAATATCAAAATAAAATCAAGTATAGGGTCCAAGGGTGTGACTGGTTTGTTTTCTCCAAGAAATCGGAGTATCTTTAGGCAATATCTTCAGTGACAACGACGAAAAATCCAATCTCCTTGAAATATTTCCACCCATGATTTTTCTTGAACCTATTAAAGTAGCCAAAATTTCAAAAGCATGATTTTTTCTTAAGAAGCATATAACAAATTAATAAAGTAGTAATGCAAGCATTGTAGGGGAAAAATTTACAAATTCATTAGACACCCTAAAAAATCTCGTCTTCAAGCCACCAAAATTCGAAAACATTGATAATAGTAAATCTAATTGTCGATCTGCAGAACGAAATGGAAAAACAATTCACAAACTTGAATTTACGTGTGTTAAAGCTAACACCATCGGATCATTGTTAGAAAGCTGAGAGCTACAATACATGCAAATAACTCTAATAACAAAAGCATAAAATTAGTTTCTTAGGTTTGAATTACCACCAACAAAATATCCAAACCTATAATAGAACTTCACTTAATCATATTAGAAAACTCTCTAATTCTAAAGTAAAAACAAATGGGAGGTTCTTCCAAACAACTCATATTATCCCTTTCCGTTCACTTCCAGCAACAATTAAAACCAAAGTAATAAAAAAACATCCAACAATAACATATAAATGAAACATCTCAACAAATTATTAACCAAGTTGACCAAAACTTTGTCCAAATTAGAAGTTCAATGATTTGAGTTTTCAAACAAAAAATGAATTTAAATAAGGAAGCCCTACCCCCACACACTTGATTCAACAATAACAGCAAGTAAATTAATCAAGTTTTGTGAGTGGGTAGCTAGTTGAACAAAAAAGACAAAAATCTTGTTCAAAGTGCCTTTAATCCACTTGTTTTGGAATGGTAACAAAAAAATAATAATAAATAAAGCACTCCTGTTATACATTAAAGAACACGTGTGAGCAGTCTAGAATGGATGACTTATTAGTTACTCTATTTGTAAAATTACTGTCCTAGACTACCAAAAGGACTAGTTATGTTTAGGTAATGAATGTGGATTCCAAGCATAAACATCAAATTATTGTCCTAGGCTACCAAAAGGACCAGTTCTGTTTAGGTAATGAATGTGGATTCCAAGCATAAACATCAACTAAATGTCCATACCTGATCACAGAAGGCCATTATATCATTCCAAGCAAATTATAGAACAAACATGACCCAAGACTTGCCATTATATTGTACTTTGCTATTCTCACTGCATTTTAACAAACAAAAAAAACAAAGCTTTGTTGATTTATTAGTGTGGCGTTGGGATTTAGGAATTATTTTGAAAAATGTTCAAAAATAAAGAATTCAAATGATATTTAGAAAAATCTTTTAACAATTTGAAAATCAAATTTTGAAAACTCCTTTTGTTGAAAATAGAGTCGCCACTTAGTTTTTGAGAAAAATCAAGAAAAACAAAATTGGTTACTGATCTTTAAAATGTTAACCAAAGAAAGAGGATTCGGGGGCTAAGGTACGAATCGAAAAAGGTGTTAGGCACTCCGTTCGCCCAACCATAAGGTTAGCCTCTACTAATCATCATTGATTGTTTAATATGATTTCTCAAATGCATGTAAATAAAGAAAATGGAGCTTAGGAGAGAATATTCAAAATTAAATATAAAAAATACATAAAATATGTACATAGCACTCTAAAATACATAAATGTCAAAAAAAAAAATTCTAAATCCTATGGCATGCAATTTCTATCTAAAGGATACATGAAATATACCCACATGTAATATTGTTTAAGCAATCTAAATTAACATGATTTAGTTAAAAGAATAAAATGCTAAAGTTGCTAAAATTACCTAAACATGAATTGTAAGCAAAAATAAGCTAAAGGCATGATTTTAAAAAAAATGACCAAAATATGTATAATACCGAAGCGAACTAGGTAGAAAATCAACAAAATAGAAAATAAACTAAACTAGGTAGAAAATAAACTAGGTAGAATTAAGAAATGCATACAAAAAAAATTATTAAAAAATTTTTTCTAATAAGGGAATAGAAAGAGTTTTATACTTAAAGAGAAATTAAAGTTCCAAAAGAAAAGAAAAAGATTTGACAAAATAAGAAGGGTAGAAAATGCTATTTAAGAAAAAAATCTAATTATTTACATAAAAGATGAAAACAAGAAGAATAAAAAGAACATCAAAAGATATTTTTATGATTTTGTGTTTTTTGTAGTTAATAGAAGAAAATAAAAGAAAAATATTATACAAGAAAAATTAAACTAACAAAGAAAGATTTTAAAATAAAAAGAAGATTTAGTTATTAACTTTTTACATTTTAAAAGAGAATAAAAAAAATAAAATAAAATAAAAGAAAGAAGTGATATTAAAAGTATAATTGAGTTTTAACTATTATGAAAAAAGAAAATTATAATGCTATTTAAAATTAAAAATTAACTTAAAATTTTTTTTGTGATTTTTGGGTTTAACAGAAAGATAAAAGAAATACTATAGCAAGAAAATTAAGTTAACTTCAAAATAAAAGAAATGGAAAGATGTAACATTTAAAAGGGATTTAATAATAAAATGTTAGAAAAAGAAAATAAAATGGATCATTAAACTAATATTATAAGAAAAGAAAAGAAAATGAACTAGAACATTATTAAAGGAAAATTAAATTAATTAAAGAAAAAAAAATTAAAAAAAAGAGCTAGAAAATTAAACTAATGCTAGAAAGATAAATTAGAATAACTAAGGAATGAAAATAAAATTACTACATTAAAAGATAAAGGAAAAGAAAAATAAAATAAAATATTCTAATGAATGAGATTAGGACTAATATTAAAGAGACAAAGAAATTAATTACAACTATTCAATTTAAATGCAAAATGTAGTATTAATGACTACAGTCACGTAAATGTAGGTGCATTATTGTAGCAATTAACAACATTATTAAGTTGTAAATGCCAAAATATATTAGCACCAATTAATGGATATGAATAGAAATTACAATGTGCTATGTGTGAGTATGAATGAATTAACAATTAAAGAAGTAAAGAAAACAATTAAATTATATGAAGTAAACAAGATTAACTACATGAATGGAAAGAATAGGCAATTTGAAATTGAATTTTAATCTGGTCACTCCAAAAGAAAGAAAATGGAGCTAGAAAGACCGGGGATCCAAACAAGGTACCTGAATCGTAGAATCCTCAAATTGGGGAATGTGCTTCAATCCTCGGATGGTGATTCCAAGCTGGGGCTTCAAATGTAGGTATTGGAGGTTTGGAACTCGGTATTTCGGCAGGGCTTTGACGTCGGGGCTCGGAATTGCTCGGCGGCTCGGCAGAGCTTCACTCACTAACCTCACACTCTCAATCTCCTTTGAAAAACGTACCAGGGGTACGGTATTTATAGAGTTCATCAGCCAATGAGATGCTGCCACGTTTAAGGGACACGTCAGGCCATTTGGAGTTGGCGGTCGCCACAATGCAAGTTGGCGGTCGCCATGTTTTTGAAAGGTTCCACAAAGTTCTATGGCGGTTGCCATGATGGGAGTTGGCGGTCGCCACTTTTGGCTAGGGTTTCTACAAAGCTCTATGGCGGTCGCCGTGATGGAAGTTGGCGGTAGCCTTACTTGGACAGCAAGTTTCGATAGTTCGTCAAAATTTTATTGGTTTGAAGGTTTTGGGTCCAAATACCGAGCTTGGATCACTTCCCGATGATTGTACCGAGGCACTATTTCACCTGTTTTTATCATCGAATTCTCCTAAGATTAGGTGGGGTCAAATTGGGGTGTCTACAGTTGCCCCTCTTTGATATAACTTGCGTAGCAACGCGTGATGCAGGTTATATCAAAGACCCAGAAACAACCATTTGACCAAGCCACCAATCTTAGGCCACAAACACACAAGCATGCATATGATGTTGGTCGTACTCGAATTTTAATCGAGCTGCCTACGCACCCCATTGCTAGGGATCAGACCAAAACGTAGTTCATAGGGCGAAATGCAAGGATGTAAGATAAGAAATATGATGCATGACAAGTATAGTGTAATGCAAACATGTATAATTCAAGAAAGATATCGATCAATTTTAGGTCGTGAAAGGACCGATAAGTTAGTTTAAGGTCATGAGGAGGACCGACGAGTCAGCTTTGGGTCATGAGGAGGACTGAGTCAATTTAGGGTCATGAGGAGGACCGACGAGTCAATTTTGGATCATGAGGAGTACCGAGTCAGTTTAGGGTCATAAGGAGGACCGACGAGTCAGTTTAAGGTCATGAGGAGGACCGAGTCAGTTTAGAGTCATGAGGAGGACCGACGAGTCAGTTTAGGGTCATGAGGAGGACCGTGTCAATTTAGGGTCATGAGGAGGACCGATGAGTCAGTTTAGGGTCATGAGAAGGACCGTGTCAGTTTAGGGTCATGAAGAGGACCGAGTCAGTTTAGGGTCGTGAGGAGGACCGACGAGTCAGTTTAGGGTCACGAGGAGGACCGTGTCAGTTTAGGGTCACGAGGAGGACCGTGTCAGTTTAGGGTCATGAGGAGGACCGATGAGTCAATTTAGGGTCATGAGGAGGACCGTGTCAGTTTAGGGTCATGAGGAGGATCGAGTCAGTTTAGGGTCATGAGGAGGATCGACGAGTCAATTTAGTGTCATGAGGAGGACCGACGAGTCAAACGTCGAACTAATAGGTCGAGTTAAGACCTAAAAATTTGGAATAGGAAGCGAGAATAATTACTACTTAGAATTACATTTATCGGGAAGAAAGCCATGAATTAATAGGTCAAGTTAAGACCTAAAAATTCGAGATGAGACATGAGATAAAAATAATTTTAAAGCCTAATCACGGCTTTAAAAATTAACTTTATCGGGAAAAAAAATACTTCAAAGAGATAAGGGTTTAAAACACACAAAATTTTCTTGAAGTATTTTTAAGAAACTTCCGTGATTACAAAATTATTTTTAAAAAGCTCTAAAAGTCATTTTTAGAAACATGCACACAAAATAAACATAAAAATTTTTATATTTTCTGAAAATTATTTTTGCTAAAGAAAATAATTTAATGAATAAAATAAATGTATAATAGTAATAACAATATTGAAAAAAAACAAAACACATTAAAAAAATGCTCAAACAGCCCCTAAAAGCCCTAAAACGTCATAATGGCAAATTGATACGGGGCCGCCAACTTTGGAGTTGGCGGTCGCCGTGATGGGATTGACGTGACGTTTGGCAAGTCAGCGGGTGCCAGGATGGAATCCCTCTGACATGGCGGGCACCATGTGGCGTTTTAGGAAGTTGACGGCCGCCCAATTTGGAGTTGGCGACCGCCAACTCCAAGCGTGTATCCGGTCCTTTAAGGCGCACGGACGTTGCTCATTTGCTCATACCTCTTTCTCTCTCTAGCCTCTCGTCCTCTCGTTTCTCCTTAGCTTTCCCTTGTTTTCTTGCTTTTTCTTGCTTCTTAGTATTCGTACGATGTTTATTCTTCTATTTGTGGTCCCATTCCTCTTCATGGCGGGCTAGGGTTAGGGAGATGACGACCTTGGGGCACGACGGGGCCCATCTGCTACTAGGAGTTCCTCTATGGGGACTCTTGGCGGCACGACTTCCAGTCTTTCTGCCAGTGGGGTTGCCTCCATGCTGCCCTCTACTGCTATGGATGCCCTGGTGCTTGAGGCGGAGCGTGCTTCCCGACGTGTTGCTGAGGAGGCATGAGTAGCTGCTGTGGCACAGGCTGCTGCGGATGCTACTGCTGAGGCCGCCGTGGCCGATTTCTTAGATCCTGACGCGGGAGAGGGTCATCCGGCTCCCTTTGACCCTCATACATACGCTCCACTGCCTCATCGCGTAGTTCCGCGCAGGATGTAACGCTACGAGCCTCCAGACGATGCTGTTGCTGTTGACGTTCTTTTGTAGGAGCCTGACAATCATATGTCTCATCGACGACCATCGGTAAGTATCCTATCCTTACTGTTCTAAAACCAAAGCATGATATATTAAACGTAGACGCATGCCTAGGCTCCCCCATATGACGATTTAATATGAGGATGATTAATGATAATTTATTTTGATGTGTTTGCTGAATGATGATGATGATGATTGATGATGGCGTAATTGATGATTGGGATTTGAGCTTAGTTTAGGTACCTATGCGATGGAGATTAAAACAGTAGGAACACTTAGGATTGAACAAACAATAAATGGGGCAATTATTTTAAAAAATTGAAGGCTTGAGTTTTTATTTCTAGAAAGAACATAATAAAATTAAGGGGGAGATTTTTTTATTTTTGTTTTTGGAGCTAATTCAAAAATTCTAGAATTTTAGAGGGAATTTTGTTAGAAATCCTAAAATTTGGGGCAAATTTATTATATATTTTTATTATTTATTATTTATTATTATTATTATTGTTATTATATATATATATA
>JAULJZ010214378.1:0-18351 GCA_032270985.1 Heliamphora pulchella | reverse complement strand
AGTGACCGAGGTGGTGAATATGAATCACCGTTTGGTGGATATTGTGCTGAGCACGAAATTATCTACCAAACCACTACCCCTTACTCACCTCAGCAGAATGGGACTACTGAACGAAAAAATCGTACCTTAAAGGATATGATGAATGCTATGTTAGTGAGTTCGGGGTTGCCTCAGAACATGTGGGGTGAAGCGGTTCTCACCACTAATCACATCCTGAATTTAGTACCTCGCAAGAAGAATGACAAAACACCTTATGAGTTGTTTAAAGGTAGGAGGCCTACCTATAATTACTTAAGAACATGGGGGTGTCTTGCGAAGGTAGCTATATCTCCCCCTAAGAAGGAGAAGATAGGTCCAAAAATCGTTGATTGTGTTTTCACCGGTTATGCGCAAAATAGCAATGCTTATCGATGTCTTGTGTTTGAATCTGCAGTAACAAATATTCACAAGAATACAGCTATGGAGTCTAGAAATGTGTCATTTTTTGAACACATATTTCCGTATAGATCCATTAAAGAGTCCAATTCAGTAAAACGGACTTTGCATCCTACTAATGATAGCAGTAGAGATATAGAAGAGGAAGTAGATATAGAGCCATGACGTAGCAAACGGGCTAAGAAATCAACCTCTTTTGGTCTAGATTTTCTAACCTACTTGTTAGAAAATGAGGCTCGTACGTATAAGGAAGCTGTGAGCTGTCCTGAGGCTCCGTTTTGGAAAGAAGCAATTAAAAGCGAGATTGATTCCATACTGCAGAACCATACGTGGGAACTAGTGGATTTGCCACATGGTAGTAAGCCTTTGGGCTACAAATAGATCTTCAAGAGGAAGATGAAAGTAGATGGATCAATAGATAAGTACAAGGCTAGGCTTGTTATCAAAGGATACAGATAAAAAGAAGGCCTAGATTACTTTGATACTTATTCTCCTGTATCCAGGATAATCTCAATTCGTATGATAACCGCTATTCCGGCATTACGAAATCTAGCGATACATCAGATAGATGTAAAAATAATTTTTCTAAATAGAGATTTAGATGAAGAAATCTACATAGAACAACCTGAGGGTTTTTCTGGGCCAAAAGGAAAAGTCTATAGGCTAGTTAGATCTTTGTATGGTCTAAAGCAAGCTCCTAAATAATGGCATGAAAAGTTTGACAGTGTAGTATTGTCTCATGGGTTTCGAATCAATGAATGTGACAAATGTGTATATGTCAAAGACACTGATGAAGGTTATGTCATTCTGTGTTTTTACGTTGATGATATGCTCATTGTGGAAAGTAATGACAAGGTTATCCAGTCTACTAAAGATATGTTGAATTCAAAATTTGACATGAAGGATATGGGTCTCGCTAATGTGATTCTGGGTGTCCAAATCACCAGAACATTTGACGGCCTTACGTTGTCTCAAACTCATTATGTTGATAAGATTATGAGAAAATTCAACAATTCTGACACTAAAGTCGCCAGGACCCCGGTGGACATAAATATCAATTTATCCAAGAATGGGGGGGAAAGTGTCTCCCAATTGGAATATTCTTAGGTCATCGGGAGTCTAATATACTTGATGAGTTGTACAAAGTCTGACATAGCTTACTCAGTAAGTAGACTGAGTCGATACATGAGTAATCCAGGACATGATCACTGGAAAGCGATAGTTAGGTTACTACGCTATTTGAGATATACTCGTGATCTGGGACTGTACTACACCAGATATCCGACAGTATTAGAAGGGTACTGTGATGTAAACTGGATATCGAACACGAATGACTCAAAGTCTATAAGTGGATATGTATTCCTACTTGGTGGTGCAGCGGTATCTTAAAAGTCTTCCAAACAGACGTGTATAGCACGTTCTACGATGAAATTAGAATTCATTGCTTTAGATAAAGCAACTGAAGAAGCTGAATGGCTACGAAAATTTCTAGAAGATGTTCTAAGATGGCCTAGACCTGTGCCAGCTACATGTATCCATTGCGATACCTATCTTACGCAGGGTCTTTCAGTTGTTTATCTCTCTTGCAATCAGATGTGTAATCTGGGTTTGTACTCCCACCAATTTCATTCATGGGGCGATTGTTGTAATTCCTAAATTCATTTGGCTGAATTCAATTGTAATTCTGAATTCAAGTGGCCATTGAATTCTAGAATTCAATTGGATTCAATACCAGAATTCAATTGCTAATTCAATTGGCCATTGAATTCTGGTGTAACCCCCATGAAAGAAATTCCTTATAAGCTAGCCTTTTCTAAAGATGAGTAGAGAACGCAAGGCACAGAGGTAAGAGAGGAAAGTATACAGGCAGATTGCAAGTTCTGTGAGAGAGAGAGAGAAAGATAGACGAGGTACATTCGTAGCCGATCTTTGGTGGTGTTCAAACGTTCGGGTCAACCGTTTTATCCTGGTAGAGTGACACCGGTGGAAAACCTACAACACCCTCGGTAGGCGGTGAATCATTCTTAAGCAAACTGCGTTTGCAGGACTCGGTTTGCATTCTCTATTCATGTTAATTTCTGTATTTCGTTTCCTATAATTTCAGTTTATTATAATCGTTGTTTGTTAATAAAGATGTATTTTCTGGACCACCGAACAGATCTTGTATTGCGTTATATTTCTCCCAACAATTTTTCCCTCATAGGGTTTGGATCTTGAGTATACTTGCCTCCTTGATGCGTCATCGCCCACCTCCTTGCTTCGAAGCTTGATCTCCATCCTTGGTTACTCCCAATCTAGCCCTAAAGCTTCACTTTGAATGATGGAAGGTTAGGGTTTTGGGTTTCTCTCACTCTTTCTCTCAAGAGAAGAAGAAGAAGAAGAAGAAGAAGAAGAAGAAGAAGAAGAAGAAGAGAGAGTTATGAGATGAAATAATGAGGTTGGTCTCTCCCTCACGTGGCTAACATACATATACATATATAAACCCCAAATATTCTTCAACATTCCAGATAATTCTAAACATTTCCCGATAGCCCACTCGAGCAGACCCCCATTGCTCGAGCAGTGATCCCTGAACCGAAATTCTACGAATTTTCTCAAAACTCAACTCAAACTTCAAACCTTGTTCACATCTAAACATTTGAATTTCTCCATGAACTTAGCCATATCAAAATCATTCATCACCATGTATCTCCACTTCACTCTCACATATCGTTAAGTCAACCGTTAGCGAGTAAAATTTTTATGGCACCCAAGCCCAAATTTAATTCTGTCTTCTCACTTAATCGAAAACATAAAATCACAAAATAAATACGTACTAGGCTGTTACAACTTTCCCCCCTTTGGGAATTTCGTCCCCGAAATTCGTCTCATGTCACATCAAACTTTCTTTAATCTGAATACCCATCCATACACTTCGCTAATTGTTCGGTCTACATGGCAGCTTTCTTAATCCATGATCCTGATCGTTCTTTTGAGACGACGTGACTTAAGGGTGCTAACACACCTCTATCCTTTAAAGTGTCATACTATCATCAAGTTTGCCTCCCGAGCACCAATATTTCGTAAATATTAGAATCATCCATTTGCATTGAATTATACTCATATCGGGCCTGACCAATCTTAAAACGGTTCATCGTTTAACACAATATCAATTCATACCTGAAATTAACACTAAAGCTAGAATCAACCACTCCCTTATTGATTACTGACTACCCATCTATGACCACCATCTAACACCTAATGCTCATCCCCGAAGAATAAACATTCTCAACTATAGCACTATGCGTCACAAGTCTTAATTCTACTGAGATTCTCCTGACTTAGTCAAACCACTGTCAAGTTCACTGCTGGATTCTAACGTAAACTGAAGACTATTTCTCCAACCCAAACACATGTTTCCCAAACTCAAGCATTATTCACATGGGTTACACGCATCATTCCCAAAATTGTCCATGCCTTTATAGCCAACTAACCACCATAGCTTAAAATCATATCACTACTTGCACTACATCACTCTAGTCCTTCAACCATTAAAACGAAACTAACATTGCCTTTTGAACTTCATGAGCCACTAGGAGTGAGCATACCACATGAACCAAACACCTCACAGATATACACTTTCCCATTGATCTCTTGAGTCCGCAATCTTCTGCCCTAACTAGACAACTGGCAATCTTTCGCATGTACATTACCCTGCTCGTCGACATTGTCATAGACATTCGCGCCTTCCCTTCAAACGGTTAACCACTCTTCATACTTTAAAAATTCTGAGTAGTTCAAAGCCGCAAACAAAATACGAATCCAGATTCAAATGTGTCTGTCAAAAACACACCACAAGAACATCCCAACCACGAGGTTCCAACAAATTTCCCACTTCACCAAGAGCCAGAGGTATGACCATTTCCACATAACCCAGAACAAGTTGCATATAATGGTTAACGATTCTCAACTGATCGTTGTCAAAAAGATTTTATGTTCTCAATACAACTCCCTCGTCAACAAGAACAAACACTCTTGGCATATTAACTTGACCTCAAAGGGAACACAACTTTACACATATACATTCACACGGTAGAACGCATGAATTTTACCTAGAAAATCCACGACAAACTCAGTCTCCCCAATCACCCGAAGCAGCCTAACCAAGAATCAATCAACGACCCAACAGTTACACCCAACCATGGTGGAATGGTCCGTACACCACATCTGTTTGCAAGACAATCATATCTTCTTCCTAAGAAAGACATAGCCAACTAGAAGTTTTGACCCAACCATAACGTATTCCCAGAGCCTATCCACATTTGGTTCCCAACAATATCCAGATCGTCCACTATACTAAGCTCTCAACTCTCAGACTTCATTCGCACATACAAGGATATCATCAATCTTCCTATCTCGTACAGCACATCTCATAGAACTACCAGCTCGTTACTAGTCACACACGAAAACACTATACCGGCCTTCCCATCTTGCCAAAACCTCACTTAACAAGATTGTACTTCATTAATTTTAACTCCCACGGGGCGAGTCTCAGTCATGTCACGGCTTTAAGTCGACTGTCCAAGAAAATTACGTGGAAAACGCACAACGCCAAACAAAATAAAATCAATTCCTTAAACCTTTCATCTGATGTTATTAATAACTCCATGATCATGCAGACTCTTCCCGCACTCTCGTTTCTAGGCATGCATCTATTGCAGACATCTTAATGCACGAGTCCTTGCCTATTACCCCAGGCCATCCAAACCACACGGTACACTACTAAACTTTATTACTCCACACTTCGTTTTTCCTTAGCAAACAATAACATACCCTTCTGTGAACTTATGGTCAATAGACATATCATATTCAAAACACCCCATCGAACCCTTCTACATTCTATTTAAACCTCATACCTCCAACACGTTTCCGAACAAAGTCTCCTAATTATGAGGGTAACAACTAAACCATGGTCCTGCATTCTCATAGGAATCTCACAGAACTAATATTCGAGAATCTCATCACGTAAATAACTCAATTGCTAAACTTCCATAAGGATCTCACTCAATGAGAACTAAAACTACCAATACGTCGTAAAAATCAAACTACATCTCCAGAAATGTCGCCCAAATGCTCGGGCTCACGGGGTAAAGCAAACGAAACCTTCAACAAACCGTAAGCAAATGAATCCACATTCTTACGACCCCAATGTTTTACTTATACCAACAATGAGCAATCACATCGGTTAACCAGTTATGAAACTTCTTTCTTCTTAGGGAAACCACGAATTAATGCTAGGTTCTTACTCAGCATCACTACCTCTTAGGGCAATCATTATACACTCGGCTCAAGAGAAGATTAACCACAAGCCTTTGTAAAGACATTTGCCATCATCGTACAAACGTTATCAACCACCACTCACAATGTGTATATCATTCGTTGCGTTAGGTCTTGACACTTAGATCTCTACTTGAAAACCAAGAGAAAAGAGATTTTCTTAAGAAATGACAAGTTCCACTTGTGCTTTTGCAATCAATTTTGCACCCAGCAAAATCCGCATCAGAATAGCTAATTATTTCAAAAGATGTGAATTTAGGATACCATAAGCCTA
This sequence comes from Heliamphora pulchella, assembly GCA_032270985.1. Classification (NCBI taxonomy): domain Eukaryota; kingdom Viridiplantae; phylum Streptophyta; class Magnoliopsida; order Ericales; family Sarraceniaceae; genus Heliamphora; species Heliamphora pulchella. The sequence continues at coordinate 12,326 of JAULJZ010214378.1, read as the reverse complement.
TATCTTTAGTGCTGATTAAATATCTTAAAATTCTTTTAACCGCAATTAAATGTGATTCGTTTGGAGATGCTTGAAATCAAGCACACATACATACGCTAAATATTATATCGGGTCTACTAGTAGTTAAATATAATAAGCTAGCAATCATACCTCGATAGAGCTGAGTGTCCACCAGTTTTTCTTGCTCATCGATGTCGAGCTTTGCTGAGGGACTCACGGGTGTTCCCATCACTTTTCCATCTTCCATGTTGAATCGTTTGAGCAAGTCCCTTACGTACTTTGATTGGTTCACAAACATCCCATTTTTGGCTTGATGATTTGAAGCCCAAGGAAGAATGTGAGTTCGCGCGTCATACTCATCTCAAATTCCTTTTGCATATAAATGAGAAATCTTTGCCCAAATTTTCGTTAGTAGCACCAAAAATAATATTATCAACGTATATTTGAACAATAAACATATCCTCATAGTTTGTTTTGATAAATAGTGTTGTGTCAACCTTTCCTCTTGTAAAATCATTTGTCAACAAGAAACCACTTAATCTTTCAAACCAAGCTCTAGGAACTTTCTTTAAACCATATAGAGCTTTTGATAGTTTAAAAACATGATTTGGATAATGATAATTTTCAAAGCCCGGTGGTTGGTCAACATATATTTCTTCATTTATAAAACTATTTAAAAATACACTTTTTATATCCATTTGATAAAATTTAAAATTATTGTAAGATGCATATGCAAGTAACATGCAACTGACTTTCATCCTAGCTACCGGTGCATACGTTTCATCAAAATCTATATCTTCTTATTGGTTGCAACCTTATGCAACTAATGTAGCTTTATTTCAGACGACAATGCCATTTTCATTATTTTTATTTCTATAAACCCATTTAGTTTCAATTATAGTGTAGTTTATAAGTTTAGGAACTAAATTTTAAATTTTATTTCTTTTAGATTGATTTAATTCTTCTTGGATAACCATTATCCATGATTCATTATCTAAAGCATCATTTATATTCTTAGGTTTTTCTTGAGATAGGAAAGCAAGGTGGTCACAAATATTTTTGAAAGATGATCGAGTAGTTATGTGAGACCCTAACCCTTATCTTTTAGGTTGTTTATATGCATGACATGTTTAATCCGGTATATGATAGCATCGATACATGGTTTATGCTTTAAAGTTGTAGAAAAGCATGTGTAAATGTGTTTTATGCTTTCCCGAACCTTGGTTAGGTGGTTTGGGTTAGTTTTTGGGCTAAAAAATCACAACACTTTCCAGTATGCCTCTGGTGTGGGGTTCGGTCGACTGAACCGTGGATCTGGAGTTTGGTCGACTGAACTCCCTAGTTCGGTCAACTGAACAATGTTAAATTTGGTTTTTTATAAATAGACTAGTGGAGGAATTTTTCATACAAAAACATTTCTTCAAGGCTAAGAAACCCTTTTCTCTGCCTTCTCTCTAGCTTTGAGGGCCCGGGGCTTGGTTTGTTGTTGGTTCATTCGTGGATCTTTGCTATCGGGGCCGAGGACCTAGCATACATCCGGTCGGATCGTCGTTCTGATGCCGTTAAGTTCTGAGACGTTGAGAACTTGACTCTTCGAGGTAGGATTCTAGACCTACTACTGTTATGAGGGTTTTATATGCAGTTATACTTACTTTCACTGGATAAGAATGCATGAAATGTTGTTTCCATGTTTTAAACCTTGGTTTTTGGGTTAAAAAGTGAGTTTTTACGCCTTTTCTCGGTTTTCATACATGATTTGGGTGTGTTGACATCCGTAGTTTTCAAAAGAGGTTTGAAAACGAGGTATTTTGTAAAAACGGTGAAAAATGTGATTTTGGAGGTTCGGAGCTAACCCGCGGGGTTGAGTCTCACCTTTTAAACGTTTTGTTGGAAATGGTTTTAGATCTCCATTCTTATGGATTGGATCTCTTTTATACAAGTGTTGTATAAACTAGTTTCAGGTTTTCGTAGTTGAGTTACGGTGGGTTTTTTTTAAATGTTCTTCTTAGATGTACCGTGACAGCAGTTGTGTTGAGTTGGGCTTCCATTGCTCCTCGGTGTAAGACCGAAAATGTGTGCAGCGTAGGTGTTTTGTACCTTCGGGTTAGTCCCCATAAATTGAGTGTGATTGTGTGCTTTGTACCCTCGGGCTCAGGTCCCGTAAATTATGCAGCAGGTGCTCTGTACCTTCGGGCTAGTTCCCGTAAATTGAGTGGTTCGGTTGCCTCCATTAATGGCGTTATTGTTGTGACTCCGTATAGAGCTTGTCATTACTAAACCTACGGGTCGACGATAATGGACGAGAGTCTATAATTGTTACCTTTGTCAGTATGGCAGAGTCAGTACATATGATTACATTTTATCTTCTCCTCGGCTGTGTGGCGTAAGTCGAGCTTACTATTTTATTTACAGTTTTCTCTTAACTATGGCATGATATCTGTTAGGATGATATGCATAGTTTGAAGGATGGAAATGTGGGATTTTATGAGATGAAACCTTTTTGAGACTCGTGATAGTCTGATGGAAACTTGTGGTTTTGGAAGAAAAATCTTTTTGGCCCCTGTGGTTGAGCCCATGTGTGTATAATTGCATAGCCTGCTTTACAGTTTTATTGTTTATATTCTATTGGGATTTGCCTCACGGTGTGGGATTTTGCTGTAAAATTTTTTCAAGTGAGCACGATGAGTTAACCTCGTGCAGAGGTGACAGAAGACTTACTGTAGTTTTTTTTTGAGACATGTACTTACACATGTGACGCCTGTTGAGGCTGGTTTTGTACGCCTTGAGGCGATACTATTATTCATGTATGAGATTGCATGATTTACAATTTTATGAGAGTTGAACTGTGGGGATCTTTTATCCAAATGATGTACATTTTAATTATCAACTGTGAAACCTATTTTCTTAAATGGGTGTTTTGGTGGGCTTTCGCGTGACCTGGATGTTTGGGGTGTGACAACATGGTATTAGAGCTCTGGGTTTGAATACCTATGAGCCATGGGAAAGAAGGTACATCACCTTGTGAGGATGTATGTGTGCTTGGTTGCATGTGTTCAAGAGTTTTCTTACATAAGCATGATAGCCTGCTCAGCATGATGATTGTGTATACGTGGGTATGGAGGTTGGACCTTAGGATTGATTAGTCTTGCCTTCGGGTATTTGGATTAACACACTTGGGAGCCATGTTAGAGACGCGTTTCGTGGACGTGATTTCTAGCAAGGAATTTGAGTAGGTTATCCAGATAAACGAGTCTTTCTTGTCGGTTCTCGTCGGTATGTGAGATGTGATGACATGATATTACGTGGCTATGTGTTAGCATGCTTATCTGTCTTTTACGTTAGCAATAACATGTTGTATGGATTCTTATCCTGTTATGTTGCTTTTGTATAGAGTTATGTCTACGCAGGGAGGACGAGGCCGAGGTCGAGGCTGTGGCCATGGTTCTGGCCGAAGGGACATTCCAGTCCCAGATGTTGGGGATGCTAATGCACCCTAGGGACCTGTTGCTGAGGGAGATCTGTTGCGTGAGATGGTCGGCTCCATCCGATAACTAGTTGAGGCCTCTAGGGGAGAGAGACCATATCTGAGCCGAGGGCGACGGTTGCGATGCGCGAGTTTTTCCGTCTGGACCCTCCTACCTTTTCTGGGGATCCCAATCCCACGGTTGCCACCGAGTAGCTAGAGCTGGTTACCAGGATCTTTGACTCGCTTCAGATTGAGGAAGATGATATGAGGGTTATATGTGCCACCTTCCAACTGAGAGGAAGTGCTCACATGTGGTGGAAGTTCGCCAAGATCACAGTGGCAGGCACCTGAGATGCATTCACGAAGGTATTTCTGGAGAAATACTTTCCAGCGACTCTGAGGGTCGCTACAGAGAGGACTTCCTATTTTTGACACAGGGGATAATGTCAGTGCTTGAATACGAGTCTGAGTTTACTAGCCTATCTCGGTTTGCATAGGAGATCGTACCTACTGACGAGTTCAGTGCAAAGCAATTTGAGAGGGGTTTGAGGCCCGCTATTCGTGATAGAGTGGCGGCATTCAAGATGCAGGTCTTTACAGAGCTGGTGGAGACTGCTATGAAAGTGGAGGACACTCTGAATGAGATGCGCAGAGATAGGGACAGTAGGAGTCAGCAGGGCAGGGGACGCACACAGGATTAGGGGCGCATGGAGAACAAGTGTAGACGGACATCTGGTTTGAGTTCGCATCCGGTGGGGTAGTATCCGCCACAGTCTTCTGCATCCACGCCTCCCGTAGCTTCAACAGGAAGGTCAGATCAGAGAGGGCTTGTTTGTTATAGATGCCAGCGGCCAGGACATCGTGTGGCCGAGTAAAAGAGTGCAGCGCCTTTTCAGGCACAGTTGCAGTCACAAGCGCAGGGGAGGGGGCCAGTGATATGTTTTGAGTGCGGTCAGTCCAAGCACATCCGTAGGGACTGCCCCAGAGGAGGGAGTGTGCGCAGTACAGTAGGTGCACCAGTTGTTCCATCAGGCCAGCGGAGACAGATGTATACACAGCCAGAGCTCAAACGTCCCATTTTGTAGAGGGGGGAGCTTCAGTGCAGTCGGGCAGGCAGTCGGCAGTTCAGAGCCGCAGTGAACTGGCCAGAACTTACGTTCTTGCAGAGCCCAGCTCTTCTAGAGCACCGGTCGTGCCCGATGCTACTGCTACCACCTCCATGATCAGAGGTACTCTTCTAGTCTTCAGATCATGGACCAGTATTCTTATTGACACTAGAGCATCACATTCGTTTATATCTTCAGCTTTTGCATCTACTTTGGGGTTGCAAATGGACTGGTTGGGTAGTACTATGTGCGTGGAGACCCTTGTGAGTGGGGATGTGGCGTTGAGTCTCGTTTGTAGATCCTGTGTGTTGGAGGTCGCCGGCCGTTGTTTAGAGTTCGACCTTGTTATCCTAGACATGACTGCGTTTGATGTCATCCTAGGGATGGACTGGCTGACCACCTATCATGCCTTCATCGATTGCGATCGATGAAGGGTAACGGTTTGTACATCGACAGGAGATTACTTTTGTTTTGTGGGAGACCAGGATGAGGGTTTGAGGTCTATGCCAGGTGTTGTACGGAACCAGGGCAACCTGGGTTCCCTTTTTGCAGCCCTTATGTTGGACGAGGTAGTTGGGGTTCGAGGAGAGTTACCTCCGGTGGAGTGCGACTCTCCTGATGTCTTTCTTGTCGATCTGTTTAAATTTCCACCGAGTCAGGAGGTACAGTTCTCTATTGTTCTAGTTCCCAGAGCTGCTCCCATATCTATACCGTCCTATCACTTTACACCCGCTGAGTTGCGTGTACTCAAGGTGTAGTTGCAGGAGTTGTTAGATAGAGGGTTTATACGTCCGAGTACTTCTCCGTGGGGAGCTCTTACTCTTTTTGCAAAGAAGAAGGATGGATCTCTGCGTCTGTGTATCGATTACAAGAAGCTGAACCAGGTGACCGTGAAGAACAAGTACCCGATGTCGAGGATAGACGACTTGTTTGATTAGCTGAGGGATTCGAGATGCTTCTCGAAGATTGACTTGAGGTCGGGATATCACCAGTTGAGGATTAGGGATGAGGACATAGCGAAGACCGCTTTTAGGACTCGCTATGGTCACTACGAGTTTCTAGTTATGCCGTTCAGTCTTACGAACGCACCTGCTACATTCATGAGTTTGATGAACCAGATTTTCCATCCTTGGACAGTTTTGTGGTGGTGTTTGTGGATGATATTCTGATATATTCACCCACCAGAGAGGCGCACGAGGATCACCTGCGAATCGTATTATAGACTTTGAGAGAGCACAGCTTGTACGCGAAGTATGAGAAGTGCGGATTCTGGATGTCAGAGGTGAAATTTTTGGGACACATGGTGTCGACAGACGGGGTGTCAGTGGATTCGTCAAAGACTGATGCAGTGACCGATTGGGAGCGACCAAAGAGTGTCTTTGAGATTCGTAGTTTTCTGGGTTTGGCATGTTATTACCGACGGTTCGTGAAGGACTTTGCTAGATTTGCTGCACCGATGACGCGCCTGACACGGAAGGGAGTTGTGTTTTCTTGGAGTGAGTCCTGTGAGTCAGCTTTCCAGGAGCTGAAGACGAGGTTGACCAGTCCGCCAGTATTGATCATTCCAAAGCGAGGCTTGGGGTATACGGTGTACTGTGATGCATCACATGACGATCTCGGATGTGTTCTGATGCAGGAAGGCAAGGTTGTAGCCTACGGTTCTTGGCAATTGAAGATGCATGCGCAGAATTACCCGACAAATGACTTGGAGTTGGCAGCTGTAGTCTTCGCCTTGAAGACATGGCGTCACTATCTTTACGGTGAGCACTTCGAGATTTTCTCCGATCACAAGTGCTTAAAATACTTGTTTTCGCAGAAGGACCTAAATTTACACCAACAGAGGTGGATGGAACTGTTAGAGGATTATAATTTTGATTTGCAGTATCATCCAGATAAGGCCAATGTGGTGGCAGACGCGCTGAGTAGGAGATCTCACGGGTCGTTAGCTTCTGTGGCTATACGTGAGTGGGACATGCTTGCAGATGTTGGGGTGTTTGATTTGTGCCTCAGGGAGATCGTGACGGGGGCCACCTTGTTTTCTGTAGTTACTCGACCAGTGTTGATAGCACGTGTGCTAGAGGTCCAGCAGGTGGACCAGGAGGCTTAGATGATATGAGACCTCGTTGCTAGTGGCGAGGATACAGCGGGATGGATTGTGGGTTCTGATTAGAGTTTGAGGCTGGCAAGCAGGTTGTTTGTGCCAGAGTCATGCCGAGCTGATATATTACGTGAGTGTCATCACTCTCGTCTTGCCATGCATCCTAGAGGTACGAAGATGTACCATGACTTACGCCGTCAGTTCTATTGGACAGGGATGAAGAGAGACATAATCCAGTTTGTTTCCCGATGTCTCACCTGTCAGTAGGTAAAGGTGAAACACCAGAGATCGGCAAGATTGGTACAGTTGTTGCCTATATCAGAGTTGAAGTGGGAGCATGTCACGATGGACTTTGTGTCAGGACTTCCTCAGTTACCTAAGGGACACGACGCCGTGTGGGTTGTGGTCGATAGGTTGACGAAGTCTGCACATTTTCTCCCCATCCGAGTAAGGGATTCGGTGGAACGACTGAGTAGCTTATACGTTAGGGAGGTAGTTAGATTGCATGGAGTGCCAGTATTTATTGTTTCAGACCGAGACCCGCGCTTCACATCGCGCTTTTAGCAGAGTCTGCAGGAGGCCTTGGGGACGAACTTGACGTTTAGTACTTCTTTTCACCCCTAGATGGATGGCCAGTCAAAGAGGACTATATAAATTCTGGAGGATATGCTGAGGTCTTGTGTCCTTGACTTCAGAAGTTCATGAGAGGATCATCTACCTTTAGCAGAGTTTGCATACAACAATAGCTATCAGTCCAGTATTGGGATGGCATCGTATGAGGCTTTGTGTGGTAGACCATGTAGATCACCGGTGTATTGGACAGACATGGGAGAGACCACAGTCTTTGGACCCGACATGGTGCGGGAGATGACAGAGAAGGTTTTTGTGATTTGCCAGTGCCTACTGACAGCGTAGAGCAGCCAGAAGAGTTATGCAGATTAGAGGAGGCAACCTTTGGAGTTTGTAGTGGGAGACCTTGTGTTTCTGAAGGTTTCTCCACGTAGAGGTTTGATGAGGTTTGGTCGTAGCGGGAAGCTATCATCGCGCTTCATTGGACCATTTGAGATCCTAGACAGGGTTGGAGAGGTTGATTATCGTTTGGATTTGCCACTTCAGTTAGCAGCTGTACATAATATGTTCAACGTTTCTATGCTTCGGAGATATGAGCATGATCCTTCACATATATTTGATTGGGCTAAACTGCGGCTTGATGAGGATGCCACCTATGAGGAGCGTCAAGTGAGGATTCTTGATACAAAGGAATAGGTGTTGCGAGGCAGAACGATCGCTTATGTTAAGGTCTTATGGCATCATCACGGGGCTGAGAAAGCTACATGGGAGCTGGAGTCTGAGATGCATGCCAGATACCCAGACCTCTTTACCTCGTGACCTTGTTGTGAATTTCGGGGATAAAATTCCTTAAGGGGGGAGAGTTGTGAGACCCTGACCCTTATCTTTTAGGTTGTTTATATTCATGACAGGTTTACTCCGGTATATGATAGCATCGATGCATGGTTTGTGCTTTAAAGTTGTAGAAAATCATGTGTAAATGTATTTTATGCTTTCCCGGACCTTGGTTAGGTGGTTTGGGTTGGTTTTTGGGCTGAAAAATCACAACACTTTCCAGTACGCCTCTGGTGTGGAGTTCGGTCGACTGGAGGGTTCAGTCTGGTCGACTGAACCGTGGATCTGGAGTTCGGTCGACTGAACTCCCTAGTTCGGTCGACTGAATAGTGTTAAATTTGGTTTTTTTATAAATAGACCAGTGGCGGAATTTTAGATACAAAAACATTTCTTCAAGGCTAAGAAACCCTTTTTTCTGCCTTCTCTCTAGCTTTGAGGGCCCGGGGCTTAGTTTGTTATTGGTTCCTTCATGGATCTTTGCCATCAGAGACTGTGGCGTTGGGATTTAGGAATCGAAAATAGGAGAATTCAAAAATGTTTGCAAAAATATTTTAACACCATGAAAGATAAATTTTGAAAATCCATTTTCATTAAAAGTAGAGTCGCCACTCAGTTTTTGAGAAAAACTAAGAAAAACAAAATAGCTACTGATCTTTTAAAACGTAAATCAGAGAAAAAGGCGTCGGGGGCTAAGGTACGAATCAGGGAAGGTGTTAGGCACTTCGTTCGCTCAACCGTAAGGTTGGCCTCTACTAATCATCATTGGTTCTTTAATAGAATTTTTTAAATGCATGCAAATAAAGAAAATGGCGGCAAAGAGAGAACATTCAAAATCAAATATAGAAAATACATAAAATATGTACATAACACTCCAAAACAAATAAATGTCAAAAGAAAAATCTTGAATCATTTAGCATGCAATTTCTAACTAAAAGGATACGTGGAGCATACCCGCATGCAATTTCATAAAAATGAACTAACTAACATGATTTGCGTGAAAGAACAAAAAATATGGTAAAAAATGCTTGAATCTCCTAAAAATGAATTATTAACAAAGCAAACTAAACTATTCTAAACATGCATTCTAAAGAAAAATAATCAAAATATGCATATTACAAAAAATGAAACGAATTAGCATTAAAGAAAAAAACTAAATGTAAAAAAAATGCATAAAATTTAAAAGAAAGCTTATTATCAAAGAAAATAAGAGCTACATGAAAAAGAGAATTTAAAGGTTTAAGGAAAAAGAAAACAAAGAAAAATTTATAAAAGAAAAATATACTATAATGGAAAGGTTAGAAAATATTTATTTGAATTACCAAAAGAAAACCTAACTACTCACCTAGCTATCCTCATTTTGAAAAAATTACATTTAAAGGTGAAAACTATCTTAAAGGACTTTTTTTATTGTTTTTGGGTTTAATAAAGAAAAGAAAGGATTAAGTGAGATAAAATATTACGAAAAGAAAATAAAATTTTAAAGGAAAGAAAATAGGACATTATAAGGGAATTTAAAGCTAGTAATAAAAGAGAAGAAAAAGAAAATGAAATGTTAGCAAAAGAAACACTAGTAACCTTAAAAGAAAAAAAAATGTAGAAAACAAAAAGCTAAAAAGGGAAGAAAATAGAATGGAACATTAATATTAATGAAAAGAAAAGGGGACTTAAAAAGAAGAAAAAAAATTAAAACTACATCGCAAGAAAAGAAAAGAAAAAGAAATAAGATTCCAGAAAATTACACAACTATTAAAGAAAACAAAATGAAAACTAGAAAAGAAATATAAAGTTAGAAATAAAATAGAGTATTAACCTAATGTTACAAGAAAGAAATAATAAAAAAAAGATGACTAATGCATTACATTAAGCTAGAAGAAATAAGACATGGAAAAGAAAATAAAACTATATTATAAGAAAAAGAAAGAAGAAAATAAATGCTAGAAGAATTACATTACTACTAAATGAAAGTTAAGAATTAAGATGGAGCATTCAGTTAATGGTACAAGAGAAAAAAATAAAATACTAATAAACGAAAATTAGACTAATAAAAAGGAAAAGAATGCAATTAATGCTAGAACATTAATGTACTAATAAAGAAAGCACTAAATTAACATTAAGAAAAAAATTAACAATTAAATGGGTGCAATATTGACCATTGCAACCATTTTCATATAAGTGCTTTGATTACAACAATGCTTTGATTACAACAATTAGCAACATTGTCGAGTTGTAATTATTGGAAATATATTAGATCTATTTTAATGAAATAGTTGAATGTATCAAAGAATTAAAACGAAATAAAAATGAAATAGCCTATAAATGAAATTAACAACAAACTACAAACTACATTACATCGAATATAAATGAAATTGCAAAATTTGAAGATGAATATTAACCCGGCCACCCCAAGAGAGATAAACGGGGTTTAGAAAGATCGAGGGTCCAAACGAGGTACCTAGGTTGCCGGGGAATCCTCAAGTCGGCAGAATGAACTCCAATTGTCCAATCCTCGGATGGTGATCCAAGCTATGGCTTCAAATGCAAGTATTGAAGGTTCGGGACTCAGAATTTTAGTAGGGCTTCAGCGTCGGGGCTCGTGATCACTCGATATATCGGCAGAGTCTCTCTTACTCAAAATTCATACTGAAAACGTACGCTGGGGTATGGTATTTATAGAATTCTTCAACCAATGAGGTGTTGCCACGTTTTGGGATACGTCAGGCCATTTGGAGTTGGCGGTCGCCATATTTTTGGAAGGTTCCACAAAGTTCTATGGCGGTCGCCACAATGGGAGTAGGTGGTCGCCATGATTGAAGATGGCAGTCGCCACTTTGGGCTAGGGTTTCTACAAAGTTCTATGGCGGGCGCCACAATACAAGTTGGTGGTCGCCTTACTTGGGCAGCAAGTTTCAATGGTTCGACAAAATTTCATTGGTTTGAAGGTTTCGGGTTCAAATACCAAGCTTGGGTCACTTCCCGAGGATCGAACTGAGCCCTTATTCTACCTGTTTTCATCATCGGATTCGCCTAAGATTAGGCGGGATCAAATTGGGGTCTCTACAGTTGCCCCTCTTTGATATAACTTGCATAGTAATGCGCGAAGCAAGTTATATCAAAGACCCAAAGAAAACAACCATTTGATCATGCCGTTAATCTTAGGCCATGAGCACACAATCATTCGTATGATGTTGGTCGTACTCGAATTTTCATCGAGTTGCCTACGTACCCCTTTGCTAGGGATCAAACCAGAACGTAGTTAACGGGGCAAAATGCGAGATGCAATGATAACAAGATGTGGATCCTAATATGAATAAATGCTAACATGATGCAGACATTTACATCGTAGTGCAGATATAATGCAAGAGGGGTCTGATGTCATAACACAGATCAAGAAGAGGATCAACCAATTTCAGGTCATGAAGGGACCGGGGAGTTAGTTTTAAGTCATAAGGAGGACCGACGAGTCAGTTTAAGGTCGTAAGGAGGACCGACGAGTCAATTTAAGGTCGTGAGGAGGACCGACGAGTGAGTTTAAGGTCGTGAAAAGGACCGACGAGTCAGTTTATGGTCCTGAGGAGGACCGACGAGTCAGTTTAGGGTCATAAGGAGGACCGACGAATCAGTTTAGGATCATGAGGAGGACCGATGAGTTAGTTTAAGATCGTGAGGAGGACCGACGAGTCAGTTTAGGGTCGAGTTAGTTTAGGGTCATGAGGAGGACCGATGAATCAGTTTATGGTCATGAGGTAGACCGACGAATCAGTTTAGGATCATGAGGAGGACAGACGAATCAGTTTTGGGTCATGAGACCGATGAATCAATTTAAGGTTGTGAGGAGGATCGACGAGTCAGTTTAAGGGCATGAGGAGGATCGACGAGTCAAAGCGAGGTATGAGGCAAAAGCCAAGTTTAGGTTTTGAATTTTATCAGAGAGAATATCACGAATTAATAGGTCGAGTTAAGACCTAAAAATTCGGGATGAAGTACGAGATTAAAAATAATAATTAAAAGTCAATTTTATAACATAAAATTAAATTTATCGAAGTGGAAAACCTCAAATTAATGGGTGGAGTTAAGACCTAAAATTCGGGATGAGATTAAAATTTTAAAAAAACAAAGTTTTTATTTATTATTCGCTGAAAATTTTTATTTACATATTCTTATTATTATTAATATATATATATATATATATATATATATATATTATTTTGCTAAGAATGTGCATACATAGTAAGGTACGTATAAATAATGAAAC
>JAULJZ010214349.1:0-18356 GCA_032270985.1 Heliamphora pulchella | reverse complement strand
GAAGAGGGTAAGTAGTAGTGGTAAGTGAGAAGGGAAAATAATTTCCCTTTATTTTGGAAAATGAAATGAAATGTGCTCAGAAGGATTCTTCAGGAGTCTTAGGTCCAGAAGGTCCCAATAAGTACCATCAAAACCAATACTGCTGCAAAGGGCATTCAGTGAACTCCTCGCCACTACCCGTGCAAGTAAGATTGAGAATTTTCGTTCTCTGCATTTATTTTCTCCAACACCAATTGTAGCCCCATGTATTTAAGTGATTGTGTAAGCCAATACGTTTATTAGGTGTAAGAAAGGTGCAATGTCCCAAAAGAACAGAGCCTTATGTGTAACCAGAGTCAGGAACAAAAAGAATTTTTCTGTCCTTGAGTTAAAAAGAAATAGTTCAAGACTCACCTATGCTTTACTTTAGGACTTAGGTGGGTGAGAGCCCAATCACGTGCTAATAACAACCTAGATAGGAGCCATTTTGGAAATGAAAAGTTTGGACAAAATCAACTTCTAGAGGGTAGTTATGCCTTCACATAAAAAACAGCAGCACACAAGAATATCTTCATTGAGGCATTACAAAACACGCATCAATGTTGATATTTACCCATCCCTCGAAAGCGCAGTGTAAAAGTGAGTACTTAATCATATATTCATCTTTTCATATTCATGTAGTTTAACGGCAATTCAATTGTTTCTTACCATCATACAATTTGAGTTGAGGAAGGACATCCTGCCAACAAACAGATATTATCTTCAAATTCTCCTCCTCAACCCAGCCAGAACAAGCACATGATCACAAACCTCTCGGTCAGCCTCAGCCTGTGGTATAGCATTATCGACAAGGCCCATTCCAAATCCAATATTCAGCATGTGCCTGCCTCCTCAGCAAACAGCTTTTGCATGTGCCTCCATCAGGCTTCATGATGGCCTTGCTAGCAGAGTCCATCACCTTATCTTCACTAAAAGTAAATTAAAGTAATTCTATCTTCCAAGCAGTCACATCACAATCACCGCATGGCTATGATCTTCTTCCAATTGTTCCGAGGATCAAATCAGCTTGTATCTCTGTTAGGATACAGTCACTAGAAAAGTGTAGGTAAAAATTGTACTAAACTATAGGATACATAACTTGCAATAAGAAGAACACGAGAAAATTAGACCCACAGCTTCCGCGATGCACCATCAGTGAACGTCAGAAAGTACTTGTTGCCGCCTAGAGTATCCACTTCAATAGGACCACAAACATCTAAGGGAATCAAAATCTGCATCTTTGATCTTCTCCAGCTAGATGAACTGAAAGAAACTTTATGTTGTTTGACCTATAGACACTAATCACAAGGATTTAAAACGATACCTTCGACAAATGTAATGAGGGATTTCTTTGCCAAAATATCTAGCCCCTTCTTACACATGTGACTCAGTTTCTTGTGCCACAAAGTCTATGAATCTTCATCTTCAACCGCGTTCAGACCACCTGCACAGATTTTCACCTGAGTCTTGTCCAGTGTGTAGCTTGCCTATCCCTGGGCTATCCCCAAAGATTCCTTGGTCAATTTTCTGCAACTATTGTCGAAGTAGCTTAGATAGCCCTGGCGATCCAAAGCATTCCATGAGATAAGATTGAAGCGCAAATCAGGAACATACCTCACATCTTTGGGCATCAAAGTACATCCAACAGTGATTTGGATGCAAATATCTCCAACTACCATGATCATAAAATGGCTAGTGTTGCTCATTATAACAATGCCAAAATCTCTAGCTGTATATGTGCTGAAGAATTCTCATCTAGGGGTAGCTTGTTAAGATGCTACTGTATCAATCACCCCATTTTGTGTGGCGGCCTAACAAAGGAAAAACACTCTTCTTCATCAACAGAGAGTACCACCACATTAGATACAGTTGCTGATGTGCACTCATCATCTGCTTTCGACTGGTTGTTGTCTTGTCGTGACTCCGTCTTCTTTGACGAGCAGTATCTCTTATATGATCCTCATGGCTACATCTGTAGCATTTAGTTCTGGATCTTGATTGGTCTCTGGACTTGTTACGATTTTGAGATCTCTAAAGCCACTACTTCTGCCTCTGCTTATCCCTCGGTTCCTTCCTTTGTTCTCAATGACAAGGGCATGCGTCTGATCTATGTCCATGTCCTTCCGTCTTAATTCCTCGTTGAACAAGAAATCTTTAACCATGTTCATAGTTAAATTTCCACCTGGTGCAGAATTGCTGAAAGAAACCACCAGCGTCTCCCAGTTGCTAATAGTGAACTGAGAAGCAGTAAGGCTTGTGTCTTGTCGTTTAACTTTATCTTGACAGTTGCGAGTTGATTTATCAAGCTTTGAAACTTACTGGTATGCTTGGCAACAGGATACTTTTAAGCTTCAGGTTCACAAGCCTTCTCATCAAAAAAGCTTTATTTGGAGCTATCTTCGACTGATACATTGCCTGTAACTTCTGCCAGAGACTCCAAGCGCTTGTCTCCTGATCAATAGGGTGAAAACACTATGGTTGATCCATTACCTGATCAGACTAATAGTTTTTTTGTTCAACTTCGTCCAATTTGCATCCGTCTTTCTGGTAGGTTTGGCTCCTTCATTCTAAAGGGGGTCATGCAAGTCCTTACAATAAAGAATATCCTCCATTCGTGGCTTCTAAATCGCAAACTTTGAAGCTGATGGCCCCTGGTGCTGACTCTGACATCTCCATGAAGTGATTTTATGCTTTAAACAAAATTTTCCAATATGAATTTGACAAAACAACCACGACAGTTAAATCCAGGAACAAATTTCCCTCAAAATGGACAAAGTCAACAGTCAAAGTCAACTATGGTCAAAGACGATTGATCTCAGCTATGGCTCATCCCAGCTGGTTCAGTTCAGATCCAGGTCTGGGTCGAATTCCAGGTCTGGGACGATTGATCTGTTTCATTTCTAAGCAGATTCTTTCAAGCCTCCAACGAGGCTCAAAAACAAAAGATACACTAATTATGTGTTTCAGATATGGATATCCTATGTCCACAGAAGGAGAAGAGAACTTCACTATGAATCAAGGAGATACAACAACGAAAGAGGAGGAGGAGAACTCTTTATCTCTCTACCCAACTCTCTCAACACAATTCTTTCTATCTCTTTGCTATATCTCTCACACACTAATTCTCCACTCTTCAATTACAAATCAATAACTCCTTTATATGGGCATGCTCCAACAAACATCCAAAAATTACAAATTTCGGCACCAAAGTTCTTCGTCTAAATTTGCTGCATATAAGGGTGGCTGAAGTGGCAGCAAATCCAAACGATTGGATTCGGTAGCTGATTCAATATAGCGTGTAGACCCCAACAATTCTCCCCCTCTACACCCATGCGAAAGGGAGCACTGCTAATGATTCTTTCATTTGGACCCCATCCTGATCAGGTTTCTACAAACCTCAACTTTGCCTCTTGTTACAGTCTTTGTCATCATATATGCTGGATTCTTATCAATGTAAATCTTCACCAACTTCAATCGTTGCTTTTCCATTGCTTCACACATCAAGTGATAGCAAATTTCAATGCACTTTGTACAAGGATGGTATAAGGAATTATTACTCAAATTAATTGCATAGTGAATATCACAATGTACCTTATGCTCTTCATGTTTCAAACCTAATTCCCGAAGGGATCGCTGTAACCACAATATCTCTTTCCCAATGTCATCAATAGCTACATAATTGTGCCTCAGTTGTGGATAAAGCAACACACTTTTACAGCTTGGATTTGCCATGATGCAACTCCCCTTAGGAAAGTGAATAGAAACCCAAATGTTGATCTTTGGCTATCAAGATCACCTGCCATGTCAACATCGGTAAAACCTTCCAAGAATGGATCAGGTCCCTTAAAACATAACACATCTTAGACGTACCTTTTAGATACCTCAAAATCCACTTGATAGCTTCCTAATGGTTTTTTCCTGAATTGGAGAGAAATTTGCTCACAACGGTAAAAGCGTGAACATTATCTGATCGAGTGCACACCGTAGCGCACATCAAAATCCCTATTGTAGAGGAGTAGGGAATTGCCTCCATATTTTCTCTTTACAAGATGGACATGTACTCTTGTTTAGCTTGAAATGGTTGGCAAGCGGGGTGCTAACAGAATTGACATATTTTATGTTGAACTTTGCAATCACCCCTTCAACATACTTTTCTGTAATAATCACAACTTCCTTGCCATCCTATCGGATACAATCTTCATTCTCAAAATCTACAGAGCCAAACTTAAGTCCCTTGTGTCAAAGGACTTGAACAACTTTGTCTTCAACATGATAATCATTGCAACGTCTTGTCCTAGAATCAACATACCATCGACATAGAGTAAGAGAATAATGAAGTTTTCGTCAAAAAATCACTTGACATGTATGGACTGATCTACAAAAATTCAGCCATACCCATGACCCACCATGAATGAGTCGAACTTCTTGTACCATCATCTAGAAACTTTTATTTAGCTTGTAGACTAAGTGCTCCTTCTCTCGAACTTCAAATCCTTATCATGCGTAGATGCTAGGAAAACCATACCGAGAACGATCTCGGTTGAGGACAGGGAAATCCTCCCCCCTAAGCACAGGCTAGGAAGGCCCAGCAGAAAAAACCACCCTCAGCATGAAATAAAGACAACGGGGCATCAACTCAAAGACAGTAGAACTCTTAATCAAAAATACTTCATAAATTACAAGATATATATAGAGGAAGGGCCCAGGCTTACAAGAGAAGGGGATGCCCGGAGCACTTGAGAAAGGAAAACAAGGACACAGGTGGAGCGACCCCTCCAAGTACATCAAGACCCAGCTGAAGGTGATGCCAGCGGGGGATTACCAGGAGGTGGCGGAATCTCCTGCCAAAAAGGAGAGTCTTCCAGGACTGCCGCGCTCTTCAGACCTTCTCTGTAGCTGGACAAGAAGATCTCATTCCTCACCACGAGAATCACATTGGCAACTTCCTCTCTCGCTTCGTTCCATCCCTTCTGCCCCATCTCATCATCCCTGGCCTCCCAGTTGAACTCCATGTCTGCCATGATACTCTTGTATGTGGCAACTTCACCCCGAAGTTCTTCCAGGTCAGCTTCAAGACTTTGAATCATCCCTTTGGCGAGCTCGAGCTCATCGGCAATTTTGAAGCCGACGTCGGACACCTTCTCCTTACCCTTGCCTTTGCCTTTCCCCCTGCTCCCCACCGCCATTGAAGCCTCTCTCCCTTCCTTGTCTTTCATTGCCACTTGCTGGCTCGAACCGGCCCCTTATGTTTGGCTCCGGGCAAGCTCATAATTCGCAGAAAACCTCTTCACCTCGTAGCACAAAGCGTAGTGCAGGTCGTAAAGGAGCGCACTGCATTGCAAGGTCTAAGGCGCGAAAAGGAAAAAAGTTAACACAAGCCCAAAAAAGACGGAAAGGCAGCAAAGCAGGGAAGAAGAAAAAGCCACTTACTCCAACTCCGGTCACGTCCTTGGGGAGCAACACTCCCCGCAGGAGCTCACAGGCAATGAGGGAACTCTCTGCCACAAAGTCGTCGGTAGTAAGGGGCCTCCCCTGTAAGACTAGCTAAAAAGACCAGACCTCGAGCCCTTTGGCTCCTTCACTACCCCCATCTCCGAAGCACGCGAGAGCCTCTTCTTCAGTCTCAACTGCAGATAAGGGCACCGGGGTAACATTGGCACGGCATCTTGACTTTGGCTTGGGAGGAATGTCCCTAACTTCCACCGTGAGAGGGTCGGTGACCTCTTTCGCGCTACCCTTTTGGAGAGGCCAACCCCGCCCTCTGTGGCTGCGGCGTCAGAACCCTCATCCTCGTCAGTAAGGGAAGACTCCAAACGGTGCCTTAGCATATGGGAATACGTAGACACATACCCCAGGAGGAATGGAGCATTGTGAATCCGACGATGAACCTTGAAGGCTCTTTTCAAGGTGTTCTCATCCACCCCAACTAGAAGGCGAGCCAACGAGTTGAGATCTGAGTCACGAACAACAAAGCAGTTAGGAACATCAAAGAGTCAAAGAAAACGGGAAACAATAGAAGACGAAGAGAGAAGGAAACTCACAGGGTCGCCCAACCTTCTGAGGAACAATGGGCCCCTCCTCCTAACCTCCAACTTCGAAGTCCCCCACCCACGAACATGTACTCATGGGCGTGCTTGTTGGAGTCGGGCAATTTGTGAATCACAGCCGTCTCCGCCGCCCTGGGGCGTGAGTGTGGCCAAGATTGTAAGCGTAGAAGATCTAAGCCACTCCCAGTTTGAAACCGTAGCGGGCGTTGAGTTAAACCACCCCTATTACCACTGGTAGAAGTTGATGGACACTTAAAAGGCCCAGGACCTCAAGCATCTGCCTTAGGAGAGGGTAAAGGGGGAAACGGACGCCTCCCTCGATGACGGAAATGATAGGGAAGGGTAGTTCGTCCTCCTTGCCGACGATTGACTCGCCGGAGGCAGCCTCATCAAAGTAATACGGGGTTACGAAAAGAGGGATCTCATAATTAGCCCGAAATTCCTTCAAGTCATCCTGGACGGTGAAAAGGTGAGCCTATTTGAGACTGGGAGCCATTGACGAAGTTCGTTTGAGGGAAGGAAAGGAGAGCTAGAAATGTATGATCGTAGGGAAGTAGGGAGCAAGGGGCAAGTAACCACTTAATGGGCATTCATTCCCCGTCTTATACAGAAACGAAAAAGAAAGGGAAACGCCAGAGGCGGACAGCTGTCCCCTCATGCAGGTGAAAGGACGTCTGCAAAACGTTTTGATTTTTGCACGCAGGCCAAGCATAGCCCAACGATCGACTAACATGTGGCACGATTGGACAACAAATTAAATGAAATCAGTTGGCCAAAAGTACCAGTGGAAAATTTTGTGTGAAACTCGGTCCCATTTTAATTTTTGTAATTATATACTTCTGTGATAAATTATTTGAGTGGTATTGTATTGTGCATTTGTAATTGAAATTGAAAATATTAATTTCGGGTCAGTTTAGATGTCTCAGTATGGATTAAAATGCATCGTGCACAGGGATCGAGCGATCAATCGAGGGTTGAAGTAGGCGTGCCAGGTAGTGGCTTGGCCATTTGTGCCAAAGCTTCTCTCTCTCTTTCTTAGCCACCATTGAAGGAGCTTGGAGGTTCTTGAGCTTCTCCCCCATTTTTTGAGCTTCAATACTTGGAGTTGGTTAATGCCACAAAAACAAAGGTCCACCTACTCAACGAGGGCTACGCGTCCATCTGAGTGGATATTGATTTTGGCGAGTTTGGGACATTCGGGTGTAAATGAATTTCGAATTTTTAACTCTCCGAGGTAGGATTCTTCTCTGTACACGCTTCCTTGTGATATATATGCAAGAATTTATGTTCTATTTCATGTATTTGTTGTGAAAATTATTTGGGTTTGAAACCCTAGGTTTGGATATGTAAGATCTAGTTGAGTTTAACTTGATTTTGTTGAAAGATAAGGATAATGGGAGTATAAAATGTGTCTAATTTGTGTTTTAACCATGGAACCTATGGATTTGCATCATTTGAAGATTATGGATCTAAATGTGGGTTTAACTAGAAATTTGGTTAGGATTTGACATCTTAGAGATATGATTTGGGTTAGATTTGGATAAAATGTACATGAATTAGGTAGGTTAAAAATCTTGTTGATTTGGAAAAATTGGGAATTTTTCCCTTTAAATTGGTTTTGTGTACCAAGTTGTGAAAACTTGAGTTAGTGAGATAAATTTTGAGAATTGAATGGTTGGCCATGTAGTGAATACATGTGTGATTAGGTGAAAACCATGTGCAATGGTTGATGGACCAATATTATTGAGTAATTATGTTATAAATATTGAAGTGGATTTTGAATTAATGTGAGCTTGACTAGCACCTCAGTGAAAGACCGGAAACTTGCGCAAGAATGGGCGCCCGATTCTCTCGGTGTAATACCCGAAAATGTGGTGAGGTACCCCGTTCCTTCGGATGGTGTTCCCGAAAAAGTATGCAAATGTGTGTGGTAATAGGCAATAAGCCAATATGATGTGATTTTGACTATACCACTATATGATTAATTTGGATATGCCGAAAGGTTGTGAATTGAATTATGAGAATTCGAAAAATGTGCATCGTATGAAAATTGAGATATCCTTTGAGTTTGGAAGCATTGATATAGAATTGATAAATGCATATCAAGCATGTTCATATAGGTTGTTAGAAACCTATTGCACCTCGGCTCACGTTGTTTGTATAACTGTTTTTCAGGTACCGATGGTGAATTCATGCCATGAAGAAAATTATCATGTTTCGGTCCTTTTGTTTTGGGTTGTTTGCAATTATGAATCGATGTGCATTTTGTGAATTGCATTGTTATATGTAGATTCAAGTCGGATGTTAATGGAACCATGTAATTATGTTCCTTGTTATGAATCTTTGAACTTTGATGAATTGTAAGGCTTTAGAGCTATGAATGTTATATTCTCGGAATGAATGGAGACTTGTATGATCCTCATAGGAGGCTTTTGATTGTAAATTTTGTGAATATTTTAATGTCTTGGAGTTGGATTATGTAGTTTCATGAGTTTAAAATACCTTGTTTCCATAAAAGTCGATTTTGTTGTAAGGTGGGACTTCAAGAATTTCAGAGGAGAAAAGGGAAGACAAGACAGACCAATTGATCGGTCTTTAGACCAATCGAGTGGTCTTAAGGGTCTCTCGATTTCTCTATTGCAGTGAGGAGATACTGCAAGCATCACAGGAGGACCGATCAAGCGGTCTTAAGGGTCTCTCGGTTTCTCTGTTGCAACGAGGAGATACTGCAAGCATCACAGGATAGATCGATCGGTCCTTAGACCAATCAAGCAGTCTGTCTACTGGGGGTATTTTTCCCTTCTTCACGTTTTGCTCCTATTTTTTATTTTTAATCTAGTATATCTTTTTCATTTCTAAGCCTTGTTGGGATGTTTTTGTGTTTAAAATAAAGCCCAGAGACCCACATTTGAAGCATTAAATTCTTATTTTGGAATTTCTTTTGATCAAAGGAAGTTTTGGTTATAATAGATGTTGTCACTCGAGTTATTCGTGGGTTTCCAAGTTATTTTAGTTTGGGGGCGTGACATTTTGAAACATACTCTAGCAACCAAGGTATGAACCTGATGCTGAAGTCTACGGTCTCTAGACCACTTCGGTTGAGAAGAGCCGACCGAGCCAGGGAACCGAGATCTCAACGACCAAAATGCATGTCAAGTTAGCGAAGGCAAAGCCCGAATAAGCAGTTCCTCCAACCGAAGATCATCCTCGGCAGGGACCCAAAATCCCCAAGTGTCAATCCAGATTAGACGCCGGCAGTCAATGTCGCAAGAAGCCATCCGTGGTAGGACGGCGACGTCCATGTGAAGGGAGCGTTTTCAAAGTTACTAAGGGAAAAACTAAGTCTAAGTGAGCAGTCGCAAATCAAACTATGCGAACAAGTAAAATGGCATATAAATAGTCGACATACACAAAGGCGCAGATAAGGAAAAGTGATTTTCATTAATCAAAAATAAGAATTACAAAGAGATCGGACCAGCTTTACATCATATCCGCAACTGGGACCCAAACCAAAAGACAAAGGGCACGGGAGAAAACAAGACAAAACGAGAAGGGGGAAGAGGCTAAGCCTAGTCCAGCCGAATTGGGTCCTCAGGTCCGATGGAGATGTCACCCTCAGCACCGGAGGGGAAAGTGCTTACTAACGATGCGGCCTAGGAGCCAGCCGCAGAAGGCAGAGAAGGGACCTCGGCCCAAAGGGATGACCCCTCAGAAACCTCAGCCCTCCTAAGGCCCTCCTTGAACCGCCATGATCTCCTTGGCAACCTCCTCTCCAGCCTCGTTCCAGCCGAGGTCGAACATCTCATTGTCCCTAGCAGCCCTACCGGCCTCCATCTTTGCCTGGAGCTTCTGCAGCTTCTCCACTTCAAACCAGCTCAGTGACAACACCAGCGCGAGCGGTCTGGAGGTCCAGATCGGCAGCTTCGGCAGCAGAACAGCAGCTTAAAAGATTTGCCTCCAGCTCCTCTGCCTTAGAGCGAGAAGCCTCAAGGTCAGCCTCAAGCGCACCGACCGTGGCCTCGGCAGCCACTGTCATCGTTTCCATTTTGTCAAAAAGCTCACGAAGGTGACTGAGGTGAGCCTCAGCCTCAATGAAGGTTTGGGCAACCTAGGCCTTCTCCTGGTAGAGCTCGGCAT
This sequence comes from Heliamphora pulchella, assembly GCA_032270985.1. Classification (NCBI taxonomy): domain Eukaryota; kingdom Viridiplantae; phylum Streptophyta; class Magnoliopsida; order Ericales; family Sarraceniaceae; genus Heliamphora; species Heliamphora pulchella. Next base: position 8,154 of record JAULJZ010214349.1, on the reverse strand, counting down.
GTCGACGCATCAACATGTTGAGGCACTGGATTTGCTGAAATTCAGAGATGAAGTATGGTAAAAGCAGAAGTACAGATGCAGCAAAGAGGAAAAGCATAAGGCAAGGCAAATGAAGGCCCCAATGCCGAACTGCATAGCCCGGCCACAGAGAGACCAGTCGTCCAGGCGAATGTGATCAACCATGTCCCAGGGGAGGTGGAGTCCCTTGACCAGCTCCAATGCCACGCGCAGGTCTTCGGCAACAGAAACGACCGTGGTGACAGGCCTGTCACCGAGCTTGAAGAGCGGCACCCACTCAACAGCTGCAGAGCCAGCCGGGCGCAGGTCGGCAACCGAATTCTCATCCCCCCTAATAAGTCTCCTCCTCTTGGGGGCAGAGTCCAGGGCTTGCTCCAAATCAACGGACTCTGAGGCAAGGGGAGAGGAGGTCAGGTAACCGCAGTCGTGGCCAAGCCAACAGCAGAGGTAGCGACCTTAGACAGTGTGGCCAGAACAGCACCTGGGAGGATGGCAGAAGAGTCTTCTGGGGCAGCAGGAGTCCCTAAAAAAGCAGCAACTGTGGGGGTAGAGGCCACAGGGTCAGGTCGTAGCAACAGCAGTGCCCGAAGAGGAAGCAGCCTCGTAGGCAACCCTCCCAAGGACTCGTTTGTGAAGGTCGAAGGAGCTTTTGATGCGAGCCACGCCTGATCGGGTTCAGGTGGAAATCTGAGAGCTTGACTCCAGAACGGCTTGGAGGAGGCAGGAGGAACGGACAAGAAGCTCGGAGACATGAAGACTGGTCTTCAGCAACTGGGCCCTCTTGACCTTGTCGAAATGTGCTTGCCTCTTCCTCGGAGAGGCGAGATCATCTGCTAAAAAAACAAAAAAGGAAAACACGTAAGCACACAAACAAAATTCGCAGCACTCAATAAAGGGAGAGTAAAGAGGATCAGGGATGTAGACCTGGACCATCAGGGACCCTAGGGATGCCCCGGCCTTGCAACCCATCACCTCCGGGGGGGAATTCAAATTCGCTGCCAACAAGTATGCAATCGTCGCCGTGTTTGTCAGAATTGGGGAGGCCACGGATCATTTGAAGGACATTCCGTCGCTGACGAAGATAGTAATTGGAAGCCTCCCCGTGACACCTCAAATAATATAAGTAGAAAATTCAGGGACACCAAGACCAAGGCCATAATGCCGATTGATCCCAGACATCCCCATGGAGATTCGAAAGAAGTTTAATGACACCTAGATGAGAAGAAGGTGGCACTAAGCCAACAATTGTCTAAGAAAAGGATGAAGAGGAAAGCGAAACCCACACTCAACCACAGAGGCTATAAGGAAGGCTACTTCATTCCCCACGCTCAACAGAATACTTTTCCCTTAAAGAAGCCAAGATGGCGGGACTAGAAACCAACTTGGCGTGCTTGCCCATGGTGAGTAAGCCAGAAGACCCCTAAGATAAGGTAACAGCGAAGATGAACAAAAGAGTAAATGCAAAAAGGGGTATTTCCCCCAAAGAAGACAGAAAAAGAGAGAAAGACCTTCAGCCGAGTCGGATCCCCCCAAGAAAGAGAAGACGAAACAGAGAAGAAAGCAAGGACTTACAAGGGAGAGATGAGTTGGGTCTCGTAGCATCAAGGGAAGAGAGCAGGTGTGACCCAGAATGCGATGGCAAGTATTCTTTAGGCAAAGTGCTTCAGCAAATGGGAGAATTAAACGGACCCTAACGGTCAGAATGACCCCTATACATACAGGGGGTAAAAATTCAAAAAATAAGGACAGTTGTTCCCTCCTACAGACAAAAAGACATTTGCGAAACGTCTCGTTTGAAGCGAAGCACGCCGCCAAACGATTGACGAGCAATCGACACGTGTCGCGACATGACAACACATTAAATACAGTGGATGGCCGAGCAAATGAATCGTCAACAGATAAATCCCAGGAATAAGCACGTTAAGAGGCGTTCGCCACCGAGCATTTCTTACATAACAGTCAAAACCAAGATATAAGAGATGAAGACAAATGAAGGAGGTCGACCCAAGCACAAATGGGCCGGACACCAAGCCGAGATCCATAGCACAGGAGGTAAGCTCGGCCAAGCTGACCATTAGTCGTGGACGACACAAAAGGCATTAATGATAGCGAGGCCAAGATTAAAGAGCACTTATGACTGCTGCGTGTCCGTACACCTCCACATTAATGACAGTCGGAGTTGCCTGAAATACATCGGCAAACGGCCGTCTCAGGAGAAAGGGTTCCAGACAGTCCCCAACAAGGGAAAAGCATTTCCTGCCAAAGCAAAGCTAGGAGGACCTAGCATCCTCCCACAAAAAACCGTACCGAGATCCTATATAAATAGAGAAAACAAGCAATAAGAGGTATAGATATGAACTATAACTTACAAAAAAAAAAAAAACTTTGCCAAGATCTCTTCTGCTTACAAAACACTAACTTAAACATTAGAGTAGTCTCACCCCGTTTGCTTGTGCAACAGCGATCGAGCCTTGGGGATCGACGTGGAGGGCCTAGCTCTTTCGATTCAACTCATTTCTGCGGATTCACCCCCGCGTAGACATGTGATCTTGTTTAGCTTGAAATGGCAGGTTAGTGGAGTGCCAACAGAATTGACATCTTTTTTGTTAAACTTTACAATCACCCGTTCAACATACATTTCTTCTAATTACCACAATTTCCTCACCTTCCTATCGGATACAATCTTCATTCCCAAAATCTACTAAGCTGAACTTAAGTCCCTCATGTGAGAGGACTTCAACAAATCTCTCTCCAACTTGATAATCATTGCAACGTCTTGTCCAACAATCAACATGCCATCGCCATAGAGTAAGAGAATAATAAAGTTTCTGTCAAAAAATCACTTGACATAAATGCATTAGTCTACAGTAGTTCAGCAATACCCATTACCCACCATGAATGAGTCATACTTCTTGTACCACTGTCTTGGTACTTGCTTCAGCCCATAGAAACTTTTTTTCAACCTGTAGACTAAGTGCACTTTCTCTTGAACTTCAAATCCTTCTAGTTGTTCCATGTAAATTTCTTCCTCCAAGTCCCTATAGAGAAAAGTGTTAATAGAATAGTATTAAGCTAAATGAAGGCGTTAACCCTAATGGAACACACATTAGTTTATTTATAGATAAACGAGGATATACAATAAGATATGGTGTGCCCAACCACACCGGATAATAATCATAATAAAACTAATACTCTCCTCAAGTTGGAACATATATATCTAACATGCCCAACTTGTCACATATGTATCGAACCCAAGGACCCAGAACAGATTTAGTTAAAATATCAGCCAATTGCTCTCCAGTACGAATGGAGCCAAACACGATCACACCATTCTGATAAAAAGTAGATCTAATTGTTCCAACTCCAAGTCCATTCTGACAACTAATCCTACTAAATAGTATCAGAGCCTTATTGGAGGCTTGGAAGAATCTACCCAGAAACAAAGTAGGTCAAAACCGACTTTTGATCACACTAGTGTATTGAACTCGTCAAAACGATTTCGACGATATATTATACGTTACAAACTGTGTTCAAAAGAGCTCTCTAACTTTGTTTAAATCACTACGCGGATTGCAGACGATTAAGCACGCCCCTTGCGCTAGCCATCTTCTCTAGCAAAGGCGGAGTCCAACTTCCCAACCTGTTTGAAGCTTAACCGACTAGAAATCTAACTTAGTCTCGAATTCAAGCTAAACCAATTGGGCTGAGCTGTAGCCAAGCCGAACCGCCATTCACCAAGCTGTTGACCACAGTTGACTTCGACCGTTGACTTTGATCATTTTGAGGAAGACATGGTCTTAAAGTTTTTGGGCATTCCAGATTCAGCGTGGTGCCCGTTTTGTCAAATTCATCTCAGAAAGTTCTGACTAAAGCCTAAAACCACTTGGTGGATATGTCAGAGTCAGTATCGGTAGCCATGATCAAGTTAACAGCTTTTGACTTTGCGATTTAGAAGCCACAGATGTAGGATCTTATTGCAAGAACCTATACCGCTGTACGACCCCCTCAAGAATGTAGCCAAGCCTACCGAAAAGACAGATACAAATTAGACGAATATGAATAGAAAAATTATTGGTGTAATTAGGCAATATATTAACTATAGTGATTTTCACCATATTGCTCAGGAGACGAGTTCCTACAGTCTCTACAAATAGGTTATCTGTCAGTCGAAGACAACTCGGAATAAAACACTTTTGATAAGAAGGCTTGTGAACCTGAAGTATAAAGTGGGAGTTCCGTTGCCAAATACACCAGTGAGTTTCAAAGCTTAATAAATTAACTTACGACTGTCGAGATGAAGCTAGATGATGAGATTCAAACCTTACTGCTTCTCAGTTCCCTATCAGACAGCTAGGAGACACTGGTGGTCTCTCTCAGCAATTTTGCATCAGATGGGAAATTAACTATGAACTAAGTAGTACGAACACGGACACGCGACATAATACAAACACACCAACACGTCGATTTTCAAAAATGTGTGACACGAGACATCTGAGAAACATTAAAAATCTATAAATTTCATCTAATAAATGTTTCAAAACATATTTAGTGTACATAATTTGCGCTTTGAAGAATGCTAAACATTATTATTATGAAGAAATGAGCATTGTGTCTGAAACGACGCACCTCTTTCGGAGAAGTGTCCATACTTCTTAGACTATGAACCTGGTCAAAGATGCCTCGTTCAACGATGAGTCACAACGGAAGGACATAGGCACAGATGAGACGCGTGTCCTTGTCACCGAGAACACAAGAAGGAGCCGAGAGAGAAGACGCGGAAGTAGAGGCTTTTGAAGGTCAAAAGATCACAATAAGTTCATAGACCAATCAAGATCCAAAATTAAATGCTACAAATGTGGCTAAGAGAGTCATATCAAGAAATATTGCTGATTAAAGAAGACGGAGTCACGACAGGATAACAACTAGCCGAAAGTATATGAAAAAAACACATCAACAACTGTATCTGAAGTGGTGGTACTCTTCGTTGATTAAAAAAAGTATCTTCGCGCTTTACAGACCACAATAGAGTGGGTGATTGATATAGCAATATCTTACCATGCTACTCCTAAAAGAGAATTCTTTAGCACGTATACAACTGAAGAATTCGGCACTCTTAAAATGGGCAAACATTAGCCATTCTAAGATCATGAAAGTTAGAGACATGTGCATCCAAACTAGTGTTAGGTGTACGTTGATGCTCAAATATGTAAGGCATGTTCCTAATTTGCGCCTCAATCTTATCTCAGAGAAAACTTTGAATAGCCAAGGCTATATAAGCTAGTTCGGCAATAGTTGCTGAAAATTGACCCAGGGATCTTTGGTGATAGCACAAGGGCAAGCGATGTACAAGACTCCGGTGAAGATCTATACAGACGATCTAAACAAGTTTGACGATGAAGATTCATTGAAGCTGTGGCGGAGAGTCAGGAGACCGGGTTACATGAGTCATAAAGGACTGGAGATTCTAGCAAAGAAGGTTTTGCATATGCTGACGTGGCAGATGACCTTGATGGTCAAAGGTCAACATTTGGGTTTCTACTCACTTTCAAAAGGGGAGCTACATCATAGCAATCCAAGCTGCAAAAGTGTGTTGCTTTATCCACAACCGAGGCAGAGTATATAGCTGTCTATGACACTAGGAAAGAGAGATTGTGGTTACAGCGATTCCTTCAAGAACTAGGTTCGAAACATGAAGAGTAAGGTAAATTACGATATTCATTGTGCAATTAATCCGAGTAAGAATTCCATATACCATCCCCATACAAAGCGCATTGACATTTGTTATCACTGGATATGTGAAGCAATGGAAAAGCAACTATTGAAGTTGGTGAAGATTCACACTAATAAGAATCCAGCAAATATGAAGACAAAGGCTATGACGAAAAACAAGGTCGAGGTTTGTAGAAACCTGATCAGGATAGACTTCAAATGAAGAATCATTAGTAGTACTCCCTATCGGATGGATGTGGAGGGGGAGAGTTGTTGGAGTCTACACACCAAATTGAATTAGCCACCAAATCCAATCATTTAAATATGCAGCCGCCTCAACCACCCTTATTTACAGTAAATTTGGACGAAGAACTTCAGCATCGAGATTTACAAGATTTGGATGTTTGCTAGAGCATGTCTATATAAAGGGGTTTTTGATTTGTAACTGATGAGTGGAGAATCAGAGTGCCTAAGATATATCAGAGAGATAGAAAGTACAAGTGTTGAGACAGTTGAATAGAGAGAGAAAGGATTCTCCTCTTCCATTGTTGTATCTCTTTGATTCATAGAGAAGTTCTCCTCTCTCTCCGTGTACATAGGATATCTATATCTGAACCATGTAAATAGTGTGTCTTTTGTTTCTATGATTGCCTAGATAAGAGCCATTGTGGAAATGGTAAGTTTGGACAAAAATCAACTTCTAGAGGATAGTTATCGCCTTCACTTAAAAAACGGCAACACAGAAGAATATCTTCATTGAGGCATTACAGACAGAAAAACAGCCTCAAAGAGTATATTAACAAAACAAGTATCAATGTTGATATTTACCCATCCCTCGAAAGCACAGTTTAAAAGTGAGTACTTAATCCTATATTCATCTATTCATATTCATATAACATAGCGACAATTCAATTGTTTCTTACCATCATAAAATTGAGTTGAGGAAGGACATCCTGCCAATAACCAGACATTATCTTCAAATTCTCCTCCTCAACCCAACCAAAACGAAGCACACGGTCACAAATTTCTCGACAAGCCTCCACAATAGTTTCTGTGATCGGTGCATATCGCGGTATAGCATTATTGACAAGGCCCATTCCAAATTCAATATTTCAGTATGTGCCTGCCTCCTAAGCAAACAGCTTTTGCATGTGCCTCCTTCAGGCTTCATGATGACCTTGCGAGCAGAGTCCATCACCTTCTCTTCACTAAAAGTAAATAAAAGTAATTCTATCTTCCAAGCAATAACATCAGAATCACCGCATGGGTTTGATCTTCTTGCAATTGTTCCAAGGATCAACTCAGCTTGTATCCCTGTTATGTTACAGTCACTGCAAGTATAAGTAAAAATTGTACTAAACTACAAGATACATAGCTTGCAACAAGAATAACACGAGAAGGCATGGCATTGTCAAATCAATTTTAACCAATTTACAAATCAATTATTCAGGGGCATCCAAATGATTTGATGAAGTGATTAGTTGTGAAAAGATATAAGCCTTTATGATGTAATCTAAAATGACCACAAAAAAAAGGGATAAGGTTTGGAGGAAGAAGGTAAACCAAGAATTTCAGCACATAATAGTTTAAACTGTTTTATCTAGTGCCTCACACCAGGATGACATTAATCAGATTCCTTTTATTTTCATTATTCTTATGGGCAAGCTGTATGTGCCAGCTCTGGAATAGCATCATCATATCACAACCATAAACTACTTCTAATTCTATTTTGAATCTTCTTTTATATGGATGGCAAAGTTCTAACGTTGCTACTTTTAGTGGCATTGTGCATGAGTTTAGGAAGATATCAAATTCTAGGCTTGAATTTCAAAATGGAAATCCATAACACAGTTGGAGAGCAATAGGAGTCTGGAAGTTTGATTCTGACTTCCGGTGCAATTGGTATGTAAACATATTATTGAAGGACGACATGATTGGGAGTGATGTGACCAATGCCAATAATAAGGACTAGTTGAACTAATAGGGAGTGACGTGACTCAAGTTTGACGGGGGTGTAACATTGAAACGAGGTAGACACTCTGGTGTTTACACTGAATGGTGCAAATACAATATAACTCTGTTTAATTGTCATGAAAATTATACAAAAAATAATTCATGAGCAAAGTAAAGTGGATGAAAAGACGGAAAGAGACAAATATAAGGCCATGTTTGATAAGAGATTTAGAGCGTTGAACTGGATTGCTATGACGCGTAGATACGGACACGGACATGGACATGGAACACGGCGATTTCAAAAAAATAAAGACACAGACACGGGACACGGCGATTTCAAAAAAATAAGGATACGAAAACGGACACGGCGGAAATACAACAAAAAATAAAATTTTGTTTATATATTTACCCCATGTTTATAAATAGAGCATTCACAAACAACCTCAAAAAAAAAAGTAAAAAGAAAAAATCAAA
>JAULJZ010214330.1:0-18356 GCA_032270985.1 Heliamphora pulchella | reverse complement strand
GTAACGGGATCGGCCTTCCAATATTCCGTTACGTAACGGCCGATCCGTTACGTAACGGCCGTTATTTAGAACCCTGAGGCATACAAATCTCTACTTGGTATTTGTAAATGAAGATAGGAGCATTCAGGAGAGGGAGAGAGAGAACAAAGATAGGCAACAATGGAGGAGAGGGAGAGGGAGGAGTTTGGTATGTTTTCAAGACTTGTATAATGTGTTGACAAGACCTCTCTCTGTTTGTGTGATCAAAATTCTAGCCCTTTATTCAAATTTTGACCTACCATGCCAAGTGACATTATCCAAAACAAGTCTAGGATGGTGATATGTGCCTACATTTTTATGTATATGTCCTTTATGTAAGGTGTATGAACGTATAAGTGGTGTAAGAAAAAGAAAGAGATTTTCAAATTAAGGCAACTATTCTAAGAAGCCTTTAAAACCTAATCTTCAAGACTTTATCTTGGACATTTATATCCTTGGAAGAATCTAACCCAAGGTTGGGGCATAGGTGCAAGACGCTCAATCCAAGGGTTAGGTAGTTAACTTAGTCCAGGTCAACGTAATTGGGTCCAATTGGGTCAAGGGCTTAAGTGACAAATGGGCCTTTGTTGGCCAAATTCACAAAATTTGATAAATGGGCCCTCAATTCAATTGAAGTGCATAATAATCATGTATGTCCCAAATAATTGTCATTGGATTTATTTCTAGCATTAATGGGCATTTTTTGAAATGTTAATATGCCATGGGAAAAATGGTAATTTTGTAGCCAAGGGAAAAACAATAGTTTTACAGTCAAGCCAAAATAGTAATTTGGTGTTCGTTTTGTTTGTGGTGGTAGGCATGCCAACGCTAAACATGTGTATGCACGTGATTAGGCTGTACATGGTGTTCGTGCTGGTTGTGGTGTTTGCCGCCTTGACCATTGCTACCATTTAGCCTTGCAATTGTCCGCTTAACGTATATCCTTTGTTAGATTGTTACGGGGCTAGGCTCGTGGCACAGTGGCGCACAACCCGCACTACTTGTGGCACTTGCTAAGTCTCGTTAGGCAAGCCCGCCAAGCTCTAAACACTTCACAGACAAGGTTAGAAACAACAAAAGCAAACAAAATGTTACACAATAGAGAATACAAGCTAGAAAGTGCAGAGGTATTTAAGTGCGTAAAAGAAAGCTTTAAATTAATCAAAGAGACCGAATTGCAGTGCAAGGTCGTTGCACAAGTGATCAATGGTGCAAAGCCTAACTGTGAGCAAAGTACATGACATGACAGAGGTAGAAAAGTAGTGGCCCATCCCTATAATAGCATTATGGCTCCTAAAAAATAGTGATATTTCCTCCTGCTAGAATGCGAATGGCTCATAATGCTATTATAGGAAATGGATACGGTTTAGTGGCAATTCGTATAAAAAATTGTTCAAGATCCAATTATGGATTAGACTAAATTGAAAAAATTCGATCAAGAACAATTCATGGTTGAAGAGATTGCAAGATTATTGGAAAAAATTGGGACCAGTGTTATGTTGGATTTTACATTGGAGCAATATGATGAGCATAATTACCCAAAAAAAAAAAAAATGATGAGCATATGGTTCAAATACATTTCTTTGAAGAGTTTCAAGACGAGTAACTTTTATTTAGATCGTTTTTATTTTACTTGTTTCAATTCATACCAATAATTGTTTATCAAAAAATTTAAAAATTATTTTATTGTGACAACATGGGCTAATAGGATGGATGGTCTTGTGAAGGATGGAAACTTCAAAGTGCATTGCTAACAGATAAGGATTTATTCATACATGACGATCAAAGGCCTTGTTTGATTTCTCGACAATTTAGGATTATATTGCATTAGTTTTTTTTTTTTTGCGCGCGCAATTCAATCCCTTGTTTTTTTTACCTGAATAAAGATTGGGACTAAAATAGAGAACCTTTGGGCCTATTTAGCACGTTTTTTTTGGTTTTGTTTAGTTGACTAAATTGTCTGTATTAAACAATTAGATAAGGCATACGATGTGTAAAGTATTAAATGAGGGGATAACTAATACCATAAGAAATGTGATATTATGGTGAATTAAAATTTTTGGACTATTTTCTTAGTACAATAGTTAAGAATTGATAGAATATTGAGAAAAAGAAAAATGTATTATCTCAATAATCAAAAGGCTTAAACGTTCATGGAGAACTATTGAGTATAAATAGAATAAAACCTAAAACCTTAGTTAGTCTTAGACTCTTTGTGAATAAACTACCTTTTTACTAACGATCAAATAACAAAATAACAAAAAATACACAAATACATTTTCATGTCCCCTCAAATTCATGATACAAGTCTAATGTGCATTGAGATTTTGCTGAGTAAAAAATAAAACGAGCTGAAGTGTGAGTTTTAGTGAAAAAATCAACAAGCTGCAAAGACGAAGAGATGAAAGGTAGATCAATAGTACCAAGTTGAAGATGCTGACAAATAAAGTGACAATCCATCTCTATATGCTTTCGTGCGCTTATGAAAAATAGAGTTGTGAGCAGTTTGGATGGCACTTTTGTTATCACAGTAGAGAGAAGTAGGAGAAGAGAAAGAAGCACCCAAATCAGAGAGCAATCATCTGGGTCAAACAATTTTAGCAGTAGCAAGCCATGGCACCATATTCAGCTTCAGTACCAGAATGAGCATTGACAGACTGCTTCTTTGCTCTTCCAGGAAATGAGAGTGAATGGGAACGAGAAGGCATATGATGAAGATGTTTTCGACATTTAGGAATTTAGTAGTTTTAGTAATATTTAATATTTTGAATTTATTGAAATCTTTTAAACTTGGTAACCTCAATTAGAATTTTCTTGATTTTTATTTTGAGTAGTTTTAAATTAAGGCTTTCTTGAATGCTTATAAATAGGCCATTATGTAATAGGTTTAAGTGGACTAAGATATTGAGTTATTGGGTTTAGTCTTGATATTGAGATAAAGAGCTGAGCTTTTCTTTTTCTTTTAAGTGTGATCTTTATTTTCGTTTATTTCTTTTATTTAGATACTGTTTTTTTTATTTGTTCTCATCTTTCCAAAGGTTTGGCATTAGAGAGTCACCAAGAAACACAAAAAACCCATTAGTCTTGCGATTAGACATATCACCAGCCCAATCGGCATCAACATAAGCCCGAAGAGTCAAAGATGAAGATGAAGATAAATAGTAAGAGTTCTAAAAGATAGTACCACTGATATAATGTAAAATGCGGCACAAAGCATCTCAATGAGTGGAGCGAGGAGGGAATACAAATTGACTCACTACATGAATGACATACAAAATATCATGATGAGTCACAGTAAGATGGCTCTCAATAGACAATGGGATCCTCAAGAAGAACACCATCAAATGGAGAGAGCTTGGCATGTAGCTCAATAGGAATATCCAACAGGCATTGTGGATCACCTCGTTTGTATATTTTGATTGAGATAAGAGAAAGACCTTAGGGGAAGAAGCAACATCTATATCAAGAAATTACTGTAGAGGACCCAAATCTTTCATCTCAAACTTATGAAACAGATGATGTTGCATTTCAGAGATAACGACATAATTAGAACTTGTGATAATTCTGTCATCTGCATATAATAACAAAATAATCAGCCCAACAGAAGTGTAACGGAGAAAAAGTGCAGAATCATGAGGATTAAGAGTTAAACCACTCTGGGTAACAGTAAACTGAAACCACTAATACTAGGCACGACGGGACTATTTCAAACCATAGAGGGCACGTTGAAGGCGACATATAGAACTAGTAGGATGAGGGAGGCCTGGAGGAGGACGTATATAGATTCTTTCTTTTAGATGACGAGAAAAGCATTCTAGACATAAAGCTAGAAAAGAGGCCATTGACGAATTGTAGTGGAAGAAATCAGAGTACGAAGTGTAGTCATCTTACCACAAGTGCAAAAGTTTCCCCTTAATCAATCTAATACATCTGAGAAGAACACTTGGCTAAATAATCGAGCCTTATAGTGCTTTAGAAAGTCATCAGAATGAGTTTTAACCTTCTAAACTCACTTACATCCAATAAGATTTTTACGACGAGCCAGAGGAACCAAATCCCATGTACAAGTCTTCTAAAGAGTAGTTAATTTGTCTTGCATGTCATTGATCTAGTTTGGATTAGTACAATCTTCTTTATCAGATGAAGGGTCAAAATAGGCATATGAATATTAGATAAAAAGACACGATAGGAAGCTGAGAAACAATTGTTAGAAAACCTAAGTCTTATCGGCAGAGTACGAGCACGCAAAGGATAGCGCCGTTAACGTGGATTAGGATCCACAAAATAGAGGGAGCTGTGTTGGAGCTGGGTGATACGTGTTAAGGAGGAAGCTTGCGAGAATAAACTAATAGAAGAGAGGAAACAATTGAAGGACGAAACGTAGAAGGAATGCCAAAAACATCAACAGTATGAGTAATCTTTTCGGAAGGCAAATCATTTGGAAAATGATCAATATGAATTAAATCCTCTTTGGGAACTTTGGCATATTTGGAAGGTAGAATAAAGTAGAAGAGTCGCTAAAAAAACACAACATGATGAGAGACATAAAGTCGTTTACATGCAGGATCATAACCTTGATACCCTTTCTGATGAATACTATATTTTAAGAGGACATAGAGAGCTGAGCAACCGCTAAGTTTATTACATGCCCTTTTGGGAAGACAGACAAAACAAAACAACCAAAAACACGTGACAATGATTAATTAGGAGTATGACAAACAATTTTTCATAAGGAGAGACGCCAGAAAGAAGAGATGCGGGCATGCGTTTAAGTAGATATATTGTAGTAAGGACGGCTTCTCCCCTGAACTAGTAGGGACAGAGGAGGAAAGAAGAAGGGAATGAGATGTGTCAAGAATATGCAGATGTTTTCTTTTAGCTCTACCATTTTGAGCGGGAGTATCAAATGAGGCTTGATGGATAGTGCGAGATGCTGCTAAGAAGTCAGTAAATTTAGTTAGAAAATACTTCCCACCCAAATCAGAATGAATGGTTTTGACAGTGGTAGAATGCTGAGTGTGAACCATTGAGTGAAAAGTGTGGTATATGGGGAAAAAATTAGATTTGTGAGACATGAGATATAACCAACAAAAACGACTATAATCATCAATAAAGAAAACATAATACACTGAACCACCTTTTGTTGCAATAGGACGACTCCACACATGAGTATGAACAAGACAGAAACAATATGTAGAACAAGAAATGCTTTTAAGAGAAGGAACCACTGACATTTTTGCATAACCACTACACTCAGAAATATCATTAGCAGACACATTACCCAAGCAACCAGATTGAATTAATTATTTTAGGCGCTCACTAGTCAGATGACTTAGTCTAGAATGCCAAAGATAAAAAGGAGAAGCATGCTCATCTAAACAAAAAGATGAACGAGCAGAATCAAGAAGTTGATTGACAAATTGTAACTTGATAGACAACTGTGCCATATAAAAGACATTAGGAATGCATAACGAAGAAGATGAGGAAGGAAGAACAAAGCCAATAGAAACAGCTTGCATAGAAACGCCTTTGGCAGTAGAATTAGTGATTGAAGGAGAGGAAGAAATACAATAATTAAAACTCGACAAATCACACGTTATATGATGCGAAGAGCCAGAATCAAAAATCTAAGTAGTGGGTGAAATACCTTTAAAATAAAAACAATGCAAACCTGAACGAGAGATGGCTGTAGTAGAAGTAGGTAACTGAGTCTTAGAAAATGCAATCATACTATAAAGATGCTAAAATCTCTTGGCAAGATATTGTATCCAAAGCGCATCTAATGAAAATTGATATCGTATTTTTGTAGCTAAAATTGCATGCCAAAATCGCGGATAAAAACTCATGCCCTAAAAATCTCATGCTAAATTCTCGCCTTAAAATATCGAGCCAAAATATAATCACAATCAGTGAGCGATGAGTGGATAGAACTGCGAAGGGAAGTCTCACATCGCTTGAGTATACAAGTAATGTGCAATATATAAGCGTGAGAGCACCCTCACATCAGTAGCTAGCTTTTGTGGTTGTGTTTTACTTAAGACCATGTAACATGGTATCAGAACTCGAGTACTAGGGATAAGTAAGTGCGTGTCCTTGGTCTGCACGTGGAAGGTGTTGTCGAGTGGGCATGCTGTGCGTGAGAAAGAGGTGTGAAGCAAAGTCCCACATCACTTGAGTACAAAAGTAATGTGCAACATATAAGTATGATGACACCCTCACCTCAATAGCTGGCATTTGGGGTTAAGTTATACCTAAGAGTGTGTAACAGGAACAAGAAGCAAATTTGATCCCACTTAGATCTAGACGAAGGTCGTCGGAGTATAGCTCAAACAAAAGACGGGTTGGATCGAGATGAGATCCCGCGAAATTCCAAATTTGGTAACAAGAGGAGCAACCGAAGTTTTGTGTGGCCAATCGGGAGGTTCAGCAAGGTTGGCGGTAGTCAAAGAGGTCATCGATGACAAAGGGATGTCTGGTGAAGGTCAACAAAGTAAAAACAAGTTGGGCCAGGTCACTAGGTTTATGGTAAAGCCCTAAACGATTGCTGAAAGAGGCGTCGAAGTTTTGTGTCGACAATCTGAGGTCCAACAAGGTCGTTGATGTTCAGAGAGGTCATTGGTGCGACATAGGGAAGTCCGGCGATGGTCAATGAAGCAAGAACAAGTCCGGTCGAGTCACTAGGTTATGCCAAAGCCCTAATCGATTGTTGAAGGAGGCGCCAATGCTCGGCGATGGGCAAGAATTGATCGGCGGTGATCATTAGATGGTCAACAGTGGTTAACGGCTGGTCGATGGTGATCAAGGAACCAAATTTGCTGCAGAGGTGATATGTTCGGTGCAATGCAAAGGTATGGGGTGATTGATAAGGTCGAAAAATCATGATTCTTGCTCTGGTTACATGATAGAATATTGAGAAGAGAAAAATGTATTCCTCCAATAACGAAAAGGCTGAAACACTCACGGAAAGTTAGGGAGTATAAATCGAACAAAACCTAAAATGCTAATTGGTCTTCATGACTAAACTGCCCTTCAACTAACAACAAAATAACAAAATAACCAAAAATACTCAAATACACTTTCACAATAAAAACAATTATTTCTCATTAGTTAATTATTTATGTCCCGCTAACTAGGAATAGTATAAACAGTTTTACCTTACGTAATTTTATCATATGCAATATATATTAAATCTTTGATTTTATCTTTTTTATCCTATGGAATAGCTAATACAATCTAATTCTTTATTCTCACCATTTATCCTATCTATTTTCCTTCATATAACTAATATCTTCCAATCCCATCAGTAATTCGTCGTATCCAATCCTTTTAAAAATAATTAGGAAAACTGACGTGGCCAGATTATATGGGTTGGAGACATTGCATGTTCAACTTTCAGAATTCTAAGACAAATGTTTTCAGGCATGAGAGAATGATGTAGCCACGATTTGGGACTTCTGATATTATGCAATTTTCTATTTTCTTTTGTTCCTTTTTTATCATATGTAGTTTTTCTAGGAATTTAGTCAATTAAGGGTAATCTTTTGCTTTCTTATGATTTCCTTTTATTATTCATAGGGTTAGGATTTGATTTAGTTTCCTTTTTACTAATCCTGGGGATTTTGGGACTTGATTCTCTATATAAAGTGAAGTTTGTAATTATTTAATGGAGAGTTTTTGAAGATTAATAAAATTATTATGCACAGAAGTTCTCTCTTTTGCCTATTCTTTAGGTAATTTTCCTCCTAGTTAATAAATTCGACTATTAAACACAAATAATACGCGTTTGGACGAATATTTTGAAATAACTCCCATTTCCCATTTACTTGCCTGGGTTAATTCGAATTATACACGTTATTTCTGCTTAGCTTATTTTTTGGTAGTAAGAAGACGAAAAGAGATGGTATAAAACCAAATTGCCCTAAAAAATCTAAAAGCTCTCCTATTTTGATACAAAAGACAGTAAGCTAAGGGGTGGAACAAAAATCAAATTGTACAAGATTTGGAGCTGATTAATTTTGAGAAACTCACTGCTCTTTCTGAATAAAGAGCAAGATGAGAACGCCGAGTAGAATTATCCATCAAAGTCGAACAATGAGAATCTAGATGATGGTTGATTGGGTGATGATGATTTTTCTTAGGTAGATATGATTATAGTAATAGAAATCTAATTTGTTATGATATTTTCATTTTAGATAAAATCAGGATGTTTTAATTGTGGATGTGCATGAATTTTCATTTATTTATTTTGTGTAAGTGTAATGAACTAGTCATATATATATATATACATATATATATATATATATATATATATATATTTGTTTTTTGAATTTCAATGTGTTATATTGAATAAATATCTCTCTCACTCTCGCTTTATTTAGTACAATGAAAATTTATTGTAGTTGATTTATAATAATTTTGTGTATTTATCTAAAGCATATATCTGAAGGTTTTACTTGTTAAGTATTTTATTTTTCAAGACATTGTCTAAATATCATAATTTGAACTTCTGCATATTAGTATGTCAAGTGTTGCAGTATAAAGATATAAAAGGATGTATACTGTTGAAGTTTGGATTTCGTACTTTTAACCATAACACGCATTAAACTGGAATAAAATTTTCTACGAACATTTTTATTTTCGTTTTTCAATGCCAAATATTTCTCCATTTTTTTTTCAATTACCAATCGAATTATCTATATTACAAGGAAGAAAACTTTGATGCTAACATTTACGTGGCAATCCAAGTATTGTTCTTTCTCCATCTTCACTTAGTGGCTGGGACATCACTTCTCCCTCTCTTCTCTCTCCTATCTTCATTTTAAACCCAATCTTTTTCTCTTCCTCGTTATTTTAAGCCCAACTATTCTCTTTGTCCCATAAAAAATACATTTTTAATATGTGATGTGGGTATCCAAAAAAATGTAGTGGATTTTGTTTGCTTTTTAGTTTGCATATACTTTTTCGTTGCTTTTGGTTGGAATAAAGAGCCTAATAAAAATCATTAGTGATGTTACAAGCTTATGTGAGATTGTTGACTTTTTTTTCTACATTGTTACTTTTAATAATTAAAATAATTGTTTATTACTTTAAATTAATTTTATGATTAAATTATGTTCAAAGTTCTTTTAGGCATGGGTAATTGCTAGTACCCATACGTATCCGAATTCCTTTTTTTTCCAGTACCGTCTTTTTACTAACTCTGATCTTCAGATTCAACAAATTTATGGAGGAGTTGTTGTGTTCTTGCTACTATAGATTTTGCTCTTAAATGTTTCAGCTGCATCACTTAGTGAGATGGCTAATCATGTAATTGTACACACACGCAGATGTTGAATAGGGGCAAGGAATAAACCGTTCTTAGTTCTTTTTGTTCTTATGGTGTCTTACCATCATCAGAACAAAACATGGCTAATTAACTTAGTTTATTCCTATCATAAAGATTATTGGGTAAATTGGGATGCATGATCTCTCTGGATAGTAGTGATTACCATTTTTTCATTGAACCCTATTCAACTGTCTACATCAGCTAATCATATGAGAAATGTGAACACAACAGATAAAATGGAAGTAGATTTAGTTTGTTACACAAGCCATTGATTTCTCATGGGCGGCGAATTAGTTCTTGCTTTTGTTCAGATAAGCTAATGTCCATTTAGTACCTTTTATCTTACTCTCTTCCGCTGTTATAAATGTGGGTGATTTTAGAGCCTGATGAAATTAAACTGTGTGCTTCTTCATTCCTACTAAATATTATTTTATTTAACTGATTATGAGGATGATTTGATTTCAGGGTGAGGCGCTAGTTATGGGATATGATGACATGGGGTAAGTAGCGCACTTATTTTATATGTTATCATCACAATAGACATTGGTCTTTTGCTTACTGCATGGCTCAGTATTCTATCAATGCTGGTAGAAAAATAATAAACTTATCTGACTGATGGTTTTGGATGGCATATTAGTTCTTTGCTTTTGGAAAGCTGGATAAAAGTTTTTATTTAAATCTGCTTATATTTATGGCATTAACCTCTTAGACTGGTACTTGAAGTCTTATAGAATAGTATGCTATTTTGGACATTGGTGGAAGTCCAGAATTGGTATTTTATTGTGAGCAATTTATTCCATTGACATCGATTTATACATAAATCATGAATCATATTTGGGAAATAGTGTATGATTCTGAAAACAAATAAATTATTAATATTTCATGAAGTTCTTATATTATGGTTGTGGAATGAAAAAATAACAGCCATTATATTTACAGTAGCTATACAAAATATTACAGATTCCCTATTGTATAATCACTAGCCATATTACAACATCCTTATAATGGGCTGGCCTTGGAGGCGCAACAGTAAGGTTGCTGCATTTTGCAACCCGGCGTCATGGGTTCGAATCATGGAAACAACCTCTCCGCATGCGGGAGTAAGGCTACATACATTCTACCCTTTCCAAACCTCGTAGTGCGAGAGACTCGTGTACTGGGCTTCCTTTATTTCAATTTCCTTGTAATCATTTGGCAGATGGTATGCTGTGGAACTACACATAACAGTTGATGTGGTGTTCCTGCTTGACGTGATTCTACAGAAAATTGTTTGTTATCTGGACGTTGTAGTGCCTTGAAGAAGAACTAATGAGTTAAATATTTTCTTGAAGTGGTGATAACTTGATCACACTACCCTAACCTCATGTCTTGCAAAGGCTAGATAATTGGCATGCAAGGGAAGTTCATTTTTTGCTTGATAAATGTCTTATTTTAATTGAAGTGCAAGTGCAATATCTCTTCACATAATGCAATAGGCTATGATTAGTTAAAAATTATTTTATTTCTTCTTGTCAGTTATGAACTTTGGAAACCATATCTTCGAGCTATGATGGAGAGTGACATGAAATCAGTTAGCACGGGGACAAAGAGAAAAGCTGAAGTTTTGGAAACATGCTTAGAGCAGATGAAAGCTTGCTTCTTAGATGTAAGTCAATGATTGACCACTTGACATGCTGTGCATGCCTGGCACCATTCCACCAAATCATGCTGTAACCTTATTTTCTTCCATGCAAACATGGCCTCAATATTGTTTGTATGTTTATTTCTATTATCTGATTTTGAAGAAAATCATGGTAAGATAACAAGGTGTTGCATGTCTGATTTTTTATTATTGGTCTCATTATATTCTTAATTGGTGCATGATATGCAATTGTGTTATCCTATGTGATGCAGACAACATATGGAATGTCAATATATAGAATTAGGAAATTATATTATTTAGATGGATATCATATTATTTAGATATTATTTTATTTCCCTTTCCAATTAAATAGGATGTTATTATATGATTTTGTTTCCTTTAGTTAAAGGATTCAAATTTCTATTTTTAAATTAGGGTTTCTCCAATGTATTGGGCAGACTATTGATGAATAAAAATTGAGTTTTGAGTTTAAATTGTTAGTTTAGAAGTTCTTTTTCTTTTCTTTTTAGTTACTAGTACTTTAATCAGCCGTCTGGCATCACTATGATTGTTTGATATTTTCTTGTCCTAGTACATGAAATTCAATTGCCTTACACTATGCTTATTTGCTATTATGTTGTCCTAGTACATGAAATGCAATTATGTTACCTGTGGTTGTTTTCTATTATCTTGTTCTTGAGCCAATACAATGTGAATCTAGTGGTTAGGGGAGTTTGCTTTCTAAATTAAATATTTTTGCGTCCATGTTAATGATTGTCTGTTTATGATATGAGGCCATGTTGGTTTTTATGTATGGTCAAGTTGTCGTTGCACCAAAAATAAATTAGAAAGCCCGAGTAAAAACAATTACTCCGTAGAATAGTTGTTGAGACCGGGTATTGTTCCACATGGAGCCTAGATTACGTATCTTTATAATTAAAATCCTATTTCAATTCGGAAAAACGACTTGGATCGAGATTGGTTGAGCAGAAAGTAAAAGATTGCAATGAAGAAATTGATTCTAAACTCTGTTGTCCAACCATTGGAAAGTCCTCTTCCTTTTCCTTTTCCTTTTCCTTTTCCTACTCTCCTAACCCTAAGACCAAGAATGGGCCCAAAATTTTCAAGTTCGCGTTTTCCCGTACCAACCTATGTTTGGACGCATTAATAACTCCGTTCGAATGCAATTTGACAAAAAGGTTGCTGGCTGAAAACATTTAGACAGGCCTCACATCCGTTTAGTTTCCGATAGGACCTGTGCTGCATTATCTGCACACAAACTTATTAAATAGACACTAACAAGGACATACTAGTGCATATTGGCTAACGTAAATGGGAACATTCGAGCTCTGATCATAGTTATGAATCTGTCAAATGTAATTAGAATATAGAGTGTCTTCTTTGCTCAAAAGTTCTTAAATCAAAACCCATTTCCTTTTGACTTTCTATTTACATTAATTTACATTGTCTCATGCTTTCAAGTTTCATTCACATGCAACCAAAGTAGCCCTTCAAGGCTCAATGTACAACCTCCCTAAACACTTACCTTGAATGAAAACTAGTTACACTTGTATACATTTTGAAGACAAGGTTGAGTTTTAGGTTTAGCAAATGAGGGGTCACCTATTAAAGATGGGTGTAAGAAATGTGACAAAAAGTTCCCTTAAAAGAAAGCGTAATTCCACACATGCATCACACACACAACAAGAAAAATGGGCTCACAAGAGAGGTAGGTTAGTTATGTAGGTCCTGCCTAGGTTGGTGTTAACTCATTTTGATCTAAAATTGATATTAGTTTGGGGTTCTATCTAATTTCTAAGTAGATAATAAGGAATTGAGTGGAAGACACTCGACCAAAGTGTTATACAAATAATCATTGTCAAATGATAATAGTAGGGTCATTTTCAAGACCGTTAGGTCCAATTTGGGTGATACCCAATTGTTCATAGTGGGACCTTCCATTTCCATACCTCAAAACTAACAAAATTGCCTTATAAATTAAATTAAGTGTATAAATAAATCATACATGGTCCAACTTTCAAAGTCAATTTCTAGCATTTTTGGTCACCTTTGTGATTTGCCAAGGCCCAAAGGAAAAATGGTAATTTTTTGCATCCAAATGTATAATCAAAATGGCAAAATATAATTTTGCATCATATCATATGGATTAAAAGAAAGAAAAAAAAATTTCGGGTACTACACAAATCACCGGTAACAACCATCAGCAGAAGTTTCTCCTTGTTCATCATCGCTCTTAATACTAGAGTCTATTGAAATGTCAATTGGTCGAGAACATAGAGCACCAGTCTGAGAAAGAAAGTATGTGCTTTATTTTTTTTTTAGATAGAAAAATACCCTTAAAGGAGCAAGCAACTTCGATTTGAAAAAATTATCAAAGAGCACCCAAATTGTCGGTTTGAAATTGATGTCAAAATACGGTTCCAGATTGGCTATGCCAACAACTTCATCAGTTGAGATAAAGGTATCATTAGCATATATAATTAACACAATTATGCCTGTAGAAGAGTGAGGAACAAAAATAAAATGATTAAAGGTAGAGCGCCGAAGCCCATATGCAAGCACAACAGAATTGAACCTATCAAACCCGACGCAAGGCGATTACTTCTGACCAAAATAGAGCCTTACACAAAAGACATGCAATATTCTTACTACCACATAATCAAGTGGTTGTTCTATGTACACCTCTCCCTAAAGATTACCATGAAGAAGCACATTTTTAATATCAAGTTGTTACAATGGGGAAGAATGACTAACCGCAACAAAGAGAGAAGGTGAATTTGGTTTTGGTGATCGAAATGAGGCTAGACAGCGTATTATAGACTTTATTTAAAGAGGGAGAAGAACCCCTTATAACTTGTAAGAGTAGGTCTAATAAAAGTCAAATAGATAATTTCTTGTTAGAAACATAGTAGACCAGCCACTATATAAAGATTGTAAGGTCATTTCTCGAGAGATTTTACCATGACAATATCAGAAAAACCCACGAACAAGATGGTGGAATCATAATTGTGAGATATTAGAGATTTTTAAGGACAAACTATATAAAGAAGCAAGGTGAAATTTAGAAAATGATACTACTATTATGTAGAATACAATGGAGGAATGCATAACAAGGATATCATATGAAGTTTTTGGTGAGTCGATGGAGAAAGGTTCTATAGCTAAGTGGTGGTGGAATGATGAGGTTAAAGCTTTAGTTAAAGCAAAAAAGTAATGCTTTAAAAAGTGGCAAAAGGTTATAAATCAAGAGAATTTTCGGAGTTAGAAACGAGTTTGTAAAGACGTTAGGTGAATTGTTAAAGATTCCAAATTGAAAGCTTATGATGATATTTTTTACTAGGTTAGATATTAAAGATGAAGAAAAAAACATTTATAAAAGAAAGAAAAACAAGGGATTTTACTCAAGTTAAGTGTATAAAAAATGAAGATCTAACAGTGTTGATGAAGGATGAGGAGAGTGAGGAAAGTTGAAAAACTTATTTTGGGAATCTATTAAACAAAAAATATTTAGAAAGCCCAGGAGAAGAGTAATTAGGTAATGTGGATTAAACTAGAGAATACAAGTTCTATCATAGAATAGAAAAGTTTGAAGTAGAAACTATAATGAAGAGCATGAAATCAATTAAGATTTTAGGACTATATAGTATCATTGTTAAAGTGTGGTAAGACCTATGTGAAGTGGGAGCATCGTGGTTAACAAAGTCGTTTAATAATATCATAATAATTACAAAAACGCTTGAAGAGTGGAGAAATAGCATTTTGTATATTCCACTTACAACCAAACCATGAAACTCAAAATATTCTCAAAGTGTTTCGTTTTTCATTTTCAAGTTTCAAATCCTATATTATGTATCCCATTTGGCAACTTTATAAGCTCCATATTCATGCTCATCATCTCGGATGCTAACCGAAGGTAAGATGACCTTATCCATGCTAATTATCTCACTTGTTAACAGTTGAAGTCTAAAGTTTAGACTTTTAGGGTTGAAGATGAAGGAGGAAGGAAAGAAGGAGAAATTGTATCAAGAGATTAGGTTTAGGGTTTTTTAATCAATTCTCTGAACCTCTATGTATTTATATTAAAGTAATAAAATTCTAAATACAAGAAGGTCCTCCTAGCATAAACATGAGAAAATAGTTAATTCGTTCATGAAAGACTGAATTATTGGCAATGAAAATAGCGGTATGATTATCACAAAACATTTGCATCGGAGAAGAAACACGAATTCCCAAATCCACAAGAAGATACCGAACCTCTGACAATTTGGAGGCAGCTTGGGCCATGGATATGTGGTCAAGTCATGAGGCACAGTAGGCCGATTTTGAGATCGGTGATACACCTGTAGAGGAGGAGATTGCACCTACACAGAAAGAGTAAGTGGCAAAGGGAGTGTATGAGTGGGGAACATCCCCTCACGACAATAGATAAGGCCAGAGGATAAGTCCTGACTAGCAGAAGTAAAGAAAGAAGTTGACTCAAAAAACGTGATGCAACTAAATACGAGTCTTAGGATGGTAGCAACGATATCCTTTTTGAGTGCGAGAGTATCTAATAAAAACACATTTGCGAGCTCGATGAGATAACTTAATAAGACTGGGATCAAGAACATAAACAAAGGCAATGCAACCGAATACCTGAGGAATAAAAGAATACGGCGAGGAACCAGGGTATATGATTGTCCAACACCACAGAGGACATATGATTAACAAGATGACATGCAGTAAGAACAGTATCATCCCAAAAATGTTTAGGTACTTGCATTGGGAATAACAAAGTACACACACCATCTAACAAGTGGCAGATGCTTATGCTTGGCAACACCATTTTGCTGAGAGATGTGGGCACAACTAGTTTGGTGAATAATACCACAATCCAAACAAATGAAGTCAGTAGTAGACTGCATATATTCTCAAGTATTATCAGATCGAATGATTTGAATGCATTTGGTAAATTGAGTAAAGATCACATTATAAAGCTTAGTAAAAATAAGAGGTAACTCATGTCGGTATTTTATTAAAAATAACCAAGTCATAGGAGAGTAATCATCAATAAAGATAACAAAATAGAAATATCCATTAGTATTAAGGATGCGAGAAAGTCCCATATATCAATATGGATCACACAAAAATTGCGAACTTATGACCATGAACACTAGAAGGAAAAAAGTTGCAGTGATGTTTGCCTAATTGAGAAGCTTTACACTCTACACTAGACAAAGAACCCAATGTAGGAATAGCTAACTTCAGTTTGGCTAAATATAGGTGACCCAACCGAAAATGCCACTAAAGAGGAGAGACAGAAGCACTCAAGACAGCGGATGTGTGGGGAGATGTTGGATCAATATTTAAAAGGTAGAGACCATCCTTCTCATTCCTCGAACCATTCAAAAGCACTGAAGGTAGCGTGTGTGTGGGGAGATGTTGGATCAATATTTAAAAGATAGAGACCATCCTTCTCATGCCTCGAATCAATCATCTTCTTGGTCTGTAGATCCTGAAAAACACAAGAAGGAAAAAAAGTTGTAGAACAATTTAAAACTTTAGTCAATTGACTAACGCAAAGTGAATTGTACGGAAAATTTGGAACATTGAGGCTAGAGGGCAAGGTAAGAGATTGAGTGGGACAAAGAACCCCTCTGCGACGGACAGGGCAAAAGGAACCATCAACTACAATAATCTTATGCTGAATAGGAGTAAAATCAGAGAAAAATGAGAGATTATTCGACATGCGAGAACTTGCGCTGTAATCTATAATTTGGGAAGAAGGCGAAAGTGCAACACAGGCAGTAGTACCTGAATTAGCTAAAGTGGCAGTAGAATTAGAATGAGGATAAGCGGTACGCAATGCCTGAACAAGATTGTTAATCTGAGCTGCGAGTGAAGCATGAGAATCAGAACTAGAGGCTACTTGACCCTAAGGAGCGGAAGATGCCAGAGGAGTAGCATTAGTAACCTGATGAGCATAACCGAGCTTCCCATACTTCTTCTAATAGTATGGTTTAGTGTGATTAGTACCCCACAATGATCACATTTATGGTTACCTCGTCACTTGTTCGACCACGACTACTATGGCCACCACGTGGGCTACTGCGACCACCAGTAGAAACTACAAGGCCTGACTTGTTGTTAATGCCTTTTCTCTGGAGAATGACATTAATTATGAGGAAATCTTTGCCCCTGTGGCTAAGATGACAACAATTCGTACTCTGATATCTTTTGTGGTTGTTCTTCAATGGCTTCTCTGTTAACTTGATGTCAAAAATACCTTTCTCAATGGTTATGTGAATTAGGGAGTTTATATGTGCCCTCATTTAGGTCTCTCTCATCCCCTTGGCTTGGTCTATTATCTGTATTGTGCCCTTTACGGTTCAAAGCAATATCTTCATGCTTGGTATGAGCGTTTTTAGTCTGCTGTTACACAAATTGGCTTTCATCCTAGTACTCCTGATTTCGCTCTTTTTCTCTATTATATACCTGTTGGTATCTTCGTTTTGCTTTATATGTGGATGAAATGATTATCACTAGTTCTAATTCTGCCACTATATATGCAATGAAATAACATTTGTTTCGCTAGTTTGAGATGGAAGATATGTGTCCTCTCCGGTATTTTCATTGTATTGAGGTTGCTTCTTCCCTTGAGAGTTATCTTTAATTTCAAACTAAGAATGCTAATGAAATCATTCACTGTGCCCGTCTCACTAATGATAAAGTTGTTGACACTCCCATTGAGTTATAGCCTAAGTTCTCTTTTACTGATGGTGTTCCCCTTAAGTATCCTTCTGTCTTTTGAGAGTTGGTTGGATGCTTGGTCTATCTTACCGTGACTTGACCTAATAGTGCATATGTTGTTCATATTGTTAGCCATTTTCTCTCCGCTCCTCGCACCACTCATTGGGCCGCTCTGTATCCTATGTTATGTCCAACATAGGATATTTTAGAATTTATTGTTGCCATCTACCTCCTCTTTGACTCTCCAAGCTTATGCTGATGCTGACTAAGCTCATGATGTTTCTCATTGCAAGTTCACCACTGGTTTCTGTATGTTAGAATTATTGCAGAGAGTGGGAAAGAAAAGGAGGAAGAGAGAGAATGAAAATAACAATGAATGAGAGTACACAAACCTAGGATTTTCACCCTATCACTTGTTATTATAATAAGACCAAGAAATACTAAAAGTACAATAATACCCCTAACTTAACACTCCCCCTCAAGCTGATGCATAGATATTTTTCATACCCAACTTGTATACAATGGGTTGAAACATTTTACTACTAAGCCCTTTAGTAAAAATATCTGTTAATTGATCTGTAGATTTCACATAGGGCATACATATTAATTCTTGACCCAATTTCTTCTTGATGAAGTGTCGAT
>JAULJZ010214299.1:0-18359 GCA_032270985.1 Heliamphora pulchella | reverse complement strand
CACTTTTAACTTTTTTTTTATATTTAATGTACTTCTGTAAAATTTGGTTAGATTTTATTTTTTAGAATTTTCTAGTCAAGTGAATTAAAAAGGAAAAAGGTTTTTACCAAAATATTAAAAAGCTCACTAAAAATAAAAAAATTACCAAGTAAAAAAATTGAATAAAACATGAAAAGAAATAATAAACAAGAAGAATACAAAAAAATAATTTTTTAAAACTAATATCACATTAATTTAGCGCCCAATTGACTACTAACTTAAAAGTTATTTATTTATTTATTTTATGCGTTTTTAGTCAAAAAGTTAAATTGTATTGGTTCAAAGTAGATTGTATAGTAAATTAACTTTTAAGCTAATTTTTTTTTTAAAAGATTGATTGATTGGATAAAAATGTAATTTTTTTTATTTTTTGTTCAAATTTAGCAGTATTATTCTTCAGTATAGTTAATAATAACAATTATATGTATATTTATTTCGTATTGATAGTAAATAAGTTATTAAGTAAGAGTATTTTTGTCTTTTAGAATATAGTGAGCGTTTGAATAAAATATTTTAAAAATACGTAATTTAATTTAATTTTTTAACTTTTTAAATTTTTTTACCAAACAAAAAGATAAATTGATAAATCATGCAATTAAAAGTCAATCAAGCAGAAATTCAACAGGCCTTCCAGACAATTGGCATTAGAGAATTTACACACAGCACCAACAAAAGCTGTATATTAATTTTTTCGCCATTTTAACCAAAAAAATCAAAGCGTCATAGTTACTAATTAGGTCCTCAGTTAAAAACTTGTGGACTTCATTTGGTAAATGTCCCTTTTGTCCTTGACCACCCTTTCAAATCCATGTCACTCTATAGACTCCCCCACCTATGGTGGTTGCTTCATGTCTATGAAATCACTTTTATGACCATAAAGTCAGTGTTTGTTTGGAATATTTAAAAAAAATTTATTTTTTAAAAAATTAATTTTAAGAAAAAAGAAGAATAAAAAAGTAGATTGTTTGAAATAATTTTTTATAGTAATTTTTTTATTTTTTTTACTTTTTATTAAAATGTCTAACATACTCTTATTTTTAGTTTGTACGTTGTAGTGTTTGGAATATTAGCACGATATTTTTTATTTTTCTGAATATGGTTGACTTTTTATGTAAATATATTATAATAATTTTGTTTGAAAAAAGTTAGGGTATTTGAGATATACATTGACTTTTTTCTTTAAATTAAAAGATAGAAAAAAAAGTTAATTTTTTAAAAACCAAACAGTGTAGTTTAAGAGTCAACTTTTTTGCAAAAAAAAAATAAAAATTAACTTAAAAATTAGCCCTACCAGCCCTCAAATATGAGACCAATCATCTATTCAGCATAAAAATAGATTGTGCATGGTCCAAAAGACCTTTTTTTTTTAAAAAAAAATTATTTTTCGTCCAAAAAGGGGCTTAAACCCAATAGAAAAAACGAAAACTAGTGACAGAAAAAACAGTTGGTGACTTCTCAATTTGGAACTACAAACAAAAAACAAAATTGAGGACCAAAGTTTAGTTTGTTTGGTCCCAATTTAAGCTTGGATTTTTAAGCTTCTTGTTTAAAGTGAAAAAAGACAACTATCAAATCATAACGTTTTCTCTGTGCATGATGATTTAAAATTACTTTTCAACTAAATAATTTTTTAACTTATTTTACTTGAAGTAAAAAAAAAAACTAAAAAGTCAAATTTTAAGCTAGATTATCGAATAAGGCCTATTGAACCTATTATGTGATTATGTGATTATGTGATTCCGAATCAACAAACCCTATTATCCATATACATACCCCAACTCTTTTTTAAAGTAATAATAATAAGAACCGTGTCGTTGAAACGTCATTTAAAAATATAACTCCATTATTGTAGGAAGCCAAAATAAAAATTTTTATTTTGATGATTTCTTTTCTTTTTGACCATTTGGGTCCTATTGAATTTTGGCTACTTTCCCCTTTCTGATTGGTTCTTGAACATATAAATTTTTTCACATTTTTATCTCTTTCTAATCAAATATATAAGGAAATATTCAAACCCTAAACTAGTATGTCTGTAATTTTTAATTTTAAATTAATAAATAAAAATTATACAGCTTGACGATATAAATTTATAACTGTAACAAATATTTATAAATTTTATTTAAAGTCATAATAATAATTATTTTTATTATAATAATAATTTATAAATTTATAATTTCAGCTGCACCGAACAACACTTTTATAACTAAACAAACTCTTAATTCATAAGCCACCCCCATTATATGTGTCCAAAAACTAATTAAAACATTTTCACTTCATTTTGGTTTTGGGGTTAAGAAGAAGCTAAGGGAAATTGACATCCATGGCATTGTCACTTTTCATGGTGGTCCTCACTCTAGGAAGAAAGATACTCATTTGAAGTTTTGTCTTTCTGATTGATTTGGGGTTGGTTTGTTGAAAAAATAAATATTCTTGACCAAAAAAATAAAATGCTTAAGAATTTTATAAGATATTTTTTTGTTTTGTTTTTAGTGAACGTTTTTCGACGTTAGCTACATTGACTATACTTGTTAGATTCATTTTATTATAATAGACCGAAAAAATAAAAATATAAATCAAAATACTAGAAAAGTTCGAAAAACAAATAAAAAAATTAAAAATAAGTCACTTTAAAAAAATCAAAACCAAACAGAGGCTACTAGTCACCATGCGGGTCCCACTCTGCCTTACTTGATTTTGAAATCTTAACCCACCCGTTAAATATTCTTCCGTAACATTCACGTGAATGTTACATTAATCTTCCTTTTTATTTTTGATAAATATAAGAATTTTTCTTTTAATTTATAAAATAGCACTGATCTCCTTTGTTAGTGTTGTCCAACTATGTTAGCATATGTAATAATATTACTCTATTGCCCTCACTAGTACAATCATCTTTTCTCGTCTCCTCGTCCCTCATCTCCACTCTCTTTTAATTATCAACAACTAAATTAATAGATTTACCGAACAGCCGACACCTTCATTTTTTTTAACCAAACAGCTAACCACTATTATCACAAGAATCAGCGTTCATCAAATTAAGAATCCATCTACGTGTTAAAAAAAAAAAAAGCCCCACTAATTTTTCATCAAATATCTTAAATATCATATTTTATTTTGACAGTTAGATCTTTAGTTATTACCTTGATCATGCTCCCATAGTGATTAAGCACTTTGCATCTTTGACCCTAAAGTTAGGGAGCTACACCTCAGATAAATTCATAAAAGAGTACTATCATAATGTGCCTGAAAAAATATATATTTTTTCGTCAAATCTATACTACTCCAAGTCGTTTTCATTTTTTCTTCAAACTCACTAATCAAACCCATAAAACTTGCTACCGATGTGAAGAGAAAGACGATTCCAACAAAACACACGAAGAGGGCAAAGGGCGTGAAACACCGATCAAGAGAATTCCGGCCATGAAAGCAAATAAATGAAGAATATAGTTGATATTAGGGATTTAGAAAAGTTAGATGATTATAGTTATTATAGTTATTTCTCTAAAAAAAAAAATAAGATTGTTTGAGAAGTGCACAATATTTTTTTTAAAAAAATAGTGAAAAGTTGGTAATTTTTTTTAAAATGTCAAACACCCTACCTTAAAATAATGATGCCAAACATAGGCCCAGGTTTTAACCTAAAAGTAGCCTATTCAGAAAACACCCATAGTTTAGAGGTCCTATGAATTAAAAGGATATCTTCTTAGAATGGGCAACACACATAAATCAGAGTCCCCCTATGCCCTATCAAGACCATGACAACAATGCAAAATCTATGCATATCTTCCTTTACAATAGGGGTGTTTTGTTTTAGCCTACTTTTCGGTTTTAATTTATAGTTTAGTAAAAAGTTTTAAAAATCACGCTTATATAACTTTTTTTATCGGTAGTTTTTAAATTTAAATCAGTTAACATAAGATTTATTACTTCAAATTATCAGTTCACAATTTTAACAAATATTTATAATTTTTTATTTAAATTATAATTTATAAATTTATAATTTTAACTATACCAAACATCCATTCTCGAGTGCTATTGCTATTAGCATTAATTTCCAAGCTATACATCCACACAAAAAAAAAAAAAAAAATCCAACAAGTTAACTGGACTTTAGAATCTTAGTCTTATTCAAGAGAGGTAATTTTTTGATCCGGTCCGATCCAATCCAAATCTGTCGAATTTCTGCCAAATTCCAAGTTGAGCCAGGCTGGATTTTTTCTCATAAGGGGAAAGTCAAAGCCTAGCCGAGGTTCTAGAGGCCTAGGGAACCGGCTTGGGCTACATGCTCAAGCTTTTTGGGCTTAAACCTTAAAGTAATTTCTTTATATTTTTTTTAAAAATAATTTATTTTATTCTTATGTTTCTTATTTTTTTTGACTTGTATATATAATAAAAAATAATCTACTACATTTCACTTATATTTTTTTAGTTTATAAATAAACCTATTATTGAGTAATATTTTTCTTTGCTTTTCAAGCTTCACCGGTCGAGCTTGGGGTTGGGCTTTTAGCTCAAGCCCCCAGGCTGAGCTCGGACCGAACTTCAGACAACGGTCTATTTTTGAGCTCGAGCCAAACAGCTACAGTGCGTGCTTCGGGCCGCCTTGGCCCCAAATTACACCTATGCTCAGACCTTAGCTTTCTATAGTTTAATTATTTGATCTTTTACAAATAATCTATGAGATATTTCTTTGTTTTTTTTTAACATGGGAATCAATGAGATAAATGTGATATTTTATCAAGTCATGGAATTTTGGAAGTTTTTTTTTCTTCATTATTTGGTTATCTGAAAAGCTACTTTCTTTATTTAGAAACCGACTTTTATGCTATACTGAATGGCATAAAAATTCACTATTTTTTTTTAAAAAAATCATTATAACTTTTTAAAAATAAAATAACCATAATACTCTCAATAAAAAATTTAATTTACTTCTAAAAAGTAAAAAATAAAAATTCGCCACAATGTTACAACTTAAAAAGAAAAAAAGTAAAGACATTAAACATTCAACAAAAAAAAGAAAAAAAAACAAAAACAAAAAGTAAGAACAAATTATCCCAAAAAACTAAAAAAAAGCTAAACTTCCAAAAAAAAAATAAAAAAAACCAAGCTTTTCACTTTTCAGTCATTCCAAACAAACTCTACATTTCATTGCTAAAATATCCCTCAAGTGGTGCCTATTTTGGTTTTCAAAGCTTTTTTTTTTATGAACTTTTTTATTTTTTAGTTCAAATTATTTACTTTTTTGGTTCCTAGTGACTGAAAAAATCTGAAACGTATGCCTGTTCACTAAAATTAATAAAAAAAAAAAATCACTAAAAACAACAAAAAACCACTCAATAGTCCTAACTTTTCTTTTTAAAAAATATTTTGGTCAATTTTTTTTTACTTTACTAATTTCTTGTGACAAGATGAATATAAAAAGTATACTCATGTTAGCCAGGGAGAAGAACTCCGAGCTACTAAAAACAAAACAGAAGCAAGATTTGGCATCATAAACTGCAATTCACACCACTGATGTCCAAACAGCTCAAGTTAACAATTCAACATGAATACAATTATTCAAAGATAGTAAAAACCAGGCACATGGCATGCTTGTTTCCAAAAGTTATTTTACAGCCATTTCAAGACCTCCACGTGATAACAATGAAATACAAAACCAATGCTGATGGGTTGAAATAGATATGGTATTATATGAGGCTATTGGCTTTTTATTCAGGGTAAAATTACCTAAAAAATACCCATTTTGGATGTCGAGTCGACGCATGTGCAAGAATAACACTTGGA
The DNA here is from genome assembly GCA_032270985.1 of Heliamphora pulchella. Taxonomy (NCBI): domain Eukaryota; kingdom Viridiplantae; phylum Streptophyta; class Magnoliopsida; order Ericales; family Sarraceniaceae; genus Heliamphora; species Heliamphora pulchella. Next base: position 12,536 of record JAULJZ010214299.1, on the reverse strand, counting down.
GAATTACCATGTAATTAAGCAAGAACAGCAGGTCTAAGAGAAATTAGTGCTTTTTTAATTCTCTCTACTGCAGCCTGTAGGGTGGGAAGAGATGCGGCGTACGAGATGCGGATACAGCTGTCATTCCCGAACGCATTGCCCGGGACAAGAGCCACCTGAGAGCCATGACCACAAGTTATTGTTAACTTATGTATTATAGCTGGAAAGATATAGTTATGACTTAAGACAAAAAGTTATAAATGCTTGTTAATATTATGAACTTATAGCTTCAAATAGTAGAATTTGTATTTGTTAATTTAAATCTAGAAGCTACAAGCAAATAGTTATAAACACATGTGTTTGGATTTTTGTAGCTTTGTACTGAACCGTAAGCTAAAACTAAAAAATCAGCTCAAACAAACAACCCCCCAAAACATGTAGGAAATAAATGGAAGACAAAAAAAACTTGACTGCTTTAGCGTCGTCTTCCGAACCAAATAGCAAATCAATGAACCATCAAAATCAACGAATTCCAAGAATTCTCCATTTAATCTTTGCATCAGTCTCTCTAAGAACTACCTGATTGCACACATTTCTTGGAATCCCGCCAAGAAAGCTACACTGAATCCAAAAAATATAATGACTTTGCCAGCAGTCAACCCGATAAGAGTCCCACCCCAGTTGCTCTATTTCCTAGTAATTTATTCAATTTACATTTTTTTATATTCTTTTGTTTAATTCATAAGCAGCACCCCTTAAAAGATTACCTGAGCTTCGTCCAGCAAAAAGCGGCATAGGGACTCTGAATCTTTGATCATACCAAAGCCTTCAACCTCTGCTCCATAGTATGAGCTGAAATCAAGGAAGAGATAGAAAGCTCCCTGCAATGAGAAAAGAATCAATAAATCAAGCTTGAAATAGGAATGGAACACAAAACAAAGAAAAGAAAAGAAAAGAAAAAGGAAGGAAAAGAAAAGAAAATATATGTCATACCTTGGGCTCCGATATTTTGACACCTTCCAATTCCCCAAAACTCTTGACCAAATAATCTCGTCGCTCCTGAAATGCTTTAACCATGATAGAAACTGCTTCCCCACCGGCATAGCCCAATCCTAAAGCAACAACAGCTGCTTTTTGAGCTATACTACTGGCACCTGAAGTAGACTGGAATAATACATAAAAGGATTAGGCTGAGTGCCTTTCTTTCTGTTAACAGAGGATCCCTGTCAAGGCAGGGCCCTTGGGACGAACCCTGAGGGGTAAACCCCCTGATACCTACAATCACTCGCAATCTACAGATATCGATTAAGTTAGAGTTCTTTCAGCGGGAGCCGAGCTTGTTGATTATAGAATAAGAATATGGTTCTTGAATTCATTGCTGATAAAAAATGGTTTTATGGCAGAAGGTAGAACCTCCACAACAAAGGATGAGAAAACAATCTTAGCATATCATCAAGAACTGAAGCATATTCAAGAATCTGGATTCCCCCTGCATTAGATTTTAACTGACATATTGACGAAAGGTTACAGGATAACCTTGGAAAAAGTTACTAATAAAGGTGGTGGGAGCAGATAGGCAAAATAAATGGCATGCCTGGCTTTGAATCTTTCCACACGCTGCAACAAAATGTTTAGGACCAGCAAGATATCCAAGTCTCCAACCAGTCATAGCAAAGGCCTACAAATGTCCACATTTTTCTAAGGCTCATGACTTGATATTTATGATCATATCAAAAAATTTTATAAAGAAGGCACTTCAAGAGAATTGAAAATGAACTTAAAAGTAATTAAGTTGAAGCACCTTAGAAAACCCATTGACAGTCAGTGTCCTCTCCCACATTCCCGGCAAAGATGCAAAACTTGTGTGTGTGGCTGGGGCATAAATAATGTGTTCATATATTTCATCAGATAGCACCTGAATAGAACAACCAAAGGCAGTTCAAAACTTAGATGCTAGCTAAGTTGAAAATAACAAAGTATAAAAAGTTGTAAGGTAAGTGATGCTACCAAAAGTCGGGGATGTCTTGCCACAATCTGGGCAATCTCTTCAAGCAGTTTCCTTGGATAAACAGATCCGGTTGGGTTAGATGGAGAACAAAGAATCAACAGTCTCGACTTTTCGCTGAGTTTGGATTCAAGAAGCTTTGGATCTAAGAGAAAATTTTCAGAGATGTGCGTAGGAAGAATCACAGGTTTCGCATCAGCCAGCCTTGCCATTTCTGGGTAACTAACCCAAAATGGAGCTGGAATTATAACCTGGAGAATAAACAGTATGTCAGTGCCTATCAAGTGCACAGGGAGGACATTACATTTAAACATTTAAAAAGTCAGCACTCCTTTAGGTAACCCACAACCAGTACTTCAAGTTGTTCCCACAATTCCATACTTCATACATTTTAAAATCAAATAATTTCAAGTGTATAGTTTTCTCTTCTATTCCCCTCCCCCTCTCCCCCTCTGGGATGGAATTGTTGGGAACAAAATTATCATGGAAGGTCATTGTTGAGGTGCCCAAAGTGGGATCTTGTACTGAGATGGTAGGAACTGAGATGGCATGAGACCACAAGAAACGGGAGAGGTGAGAGTATGATCCATATTTAATACATCAAGAGTTGAATTATGAATCAAAATTATCATTTTTCAAATCAAGAATAAAATCCAATCAAGCATCATAAAGATTCGGTGGTTATGTCAAAAATACAAAATACAAATATGTATGCGCGTGCATGCGCAAACACACACACACACATAAACAATTAGATGTTATATATATGTAAAGTTTAGACATATATCAATAATAGAAAAAATAAAAAAGAGAAGCTTCTTTGAATGATGAGAACATGATGAAATAGGTAAGAAGTTTGCCTCTGCAGCAAGAGATGACAGTCCAATCCCTAACATGACCTATCTCTTACATTACATCGCTGATTATGGTATGATAGATGACAATCCATAATACATGTACTTTTATGAGCTAGAGGAAACAATAATGCAAGACTCCTCAAAAAAAGAAGTTAAAAACTTCAAAGTTTCAAATCACCAAAAGTAATAATATAGATTTTAAGCATCCGTTATATGATATTGAATCCATGCATCCATTATATGATATTGTACCCATTATAAGATGCATAACTTCACAAGTTTCAATTCTAACATCTATATTTTATCGGCAAATACACACGCACCCACTCCCACACCTTGTTTTGGAAAAGGCAAAGTGACAGCACAGGAGAGAAATATCTGCATTTTCTACTAAAACTAAAGTCTCTATATACCCTAAATATGAAATAGACCAACCTAAAGTTACAAATCATAGACGTCGAAAAATGGACTATTTAAAAATTAAAAAAACGTTAGCAAGCAAAAGCTCACAAACCCTAAAAGTCTTCAATTCTTAATTCTTCAATGGAGAAAATTCATGTTACATCCCCAGCTTCAGAAACTTACATTTATATCCCCTAAACTCTTAAATGAAGTGTAAACATGGATGGCGTTGACAACATATACGTATTTTATTTATATACATATATATATATATATGTGTGTGTGTGTGTGTGTGTGTGTGTGCAATATTACACCCGAACATAATTCAAATTTAGTAAATATAGACTGCTGCGTGTCTTATAAGCTGACACGTAATGGGTTTTTTTGCCCCCATTCAAGACTTTAAATATTGGTCGGTCCATAGCAAATTGCCTGATATGTAATGGTTATTTAGATGTACTGATTCGAATATTCACTCATATATCAGTGTGATTGCAATTCATATGCAAACAAGCCAGTTCACGATACAAACTGATTTGAACTACCTGTGGGATTGAAATTCATATGTCCATTCATAACACAAATTAGTCTATACAAGCTAAAATACAACATAATCGATGACTTTAGATGGTTCAAACAAATGTGTATATTATATATAAATATATTAAGTAAATGTGCCTCATGACTTATAGTAGCTGGAATGCATCATGGCTTAATCTCCCACTACCGTGGGACAGAGGGTTAGCCATTGAAAAAAACATTACATGGAATATCTTATACAATGCAATAAATTGCTTGAACTATCATATGTGAGACGTGAGATCAATATCACTGTTAACACCAAGCTTTAAAAAATATTCCCAAGGAACTTGTGGACGAAATACTAAAATTATATGCACCAATTTATTAAAATTTGTAGGATTGTAATATGAATATTGTTAACCATTTAGTAAAACACGATTCTATATCCTAATATATTATTAAAAGGTGGAAAATTAAGTTTAGGATAGTGAAAAAATGTATAGCATATAATTCTAAAAAATCACAACTGTGACACCCGATTCTCAATATATATTGCTCAATACTCCAAAATACTGCTACACCTTAAACGTTACTATTATGTGTCTCGATACTGCGATTGAGTAATTTGTTAAACGTTTTTTGTTTGCTCATTTTCACTTCAAAATAGTCATTTGAAATAGAGGACATACAGTCACTGCTCAATAATTAGATAAGAAAATTCTGTCATATATGTATTGTATTTGTTATGTCTTCTTGTATATGCATGTGTCTTCCAATTTGAGTGTATAAAAGTAATTTTAATTACTACAAAGTGTGAAATTGTTAAATTGTTATTTGAACATGCAACTCCAAGACTCTATTTGTATGGATAATAACAATTAAAGAAAAACTAACATTCTCACTTGTGTCTGGAATAGAGAAGGTCTAAGTGTAGGTTTTTGAAATTGAGAGGTGTATGTGTCTTTGGGGGAAAGTACAACTGGGTAAAGTGAATTATCCCCATCTTCAATCTTCATCAAAGTTTCATCAAAAAAAAAAAAAAATCTTCATCAAAGGGCCAATGTAAAATGTTTACAACTCAAGTAATCCAACTACTCTCTTCAAAGGCAGAACGCCCAAACCACCACACTTCTTTTAATTGATATACCAAACAAATCCGTATGATACATATCAATATCATGCGATTATGATGTGATTATTGCTTATGTAAATTACACCCTAAAGATGAATAATTTCATGATGTATTGAACCTAATCCTTCATAAATAGAACAATTCTAATAACCTAGAAGTAAACGGATAGAGACGAGGGGAGAATTCGTAAGTAGACAAAGGTGATAGAGAATGGTTGATATCTCTTCTGTGCATTGCACGCATGGAGAAGGACTATTTTTATACGAGATGAAACCATGAGGGCCAGCTCAGCCTTGCAGATGTCCTTTCTTAAGGACAATGGCTAAACCCCATTGGTTCAGCAATCCACAAGAATGGCTAGACATTGAGAGTCATATCAATGATATGAACCACTGAGACAGTAACAATGGTAGATATGACACATGCTACAAAGCATCATGTCTCTTGGTTAATGCTCGGCCTTGTCCTTTTGTTTAGCTCTCCCTAGAAGGCCAATTAAGGTGTAGTCGTGTAGGTCTCCTGACAATAAGGGGCATGAGAGGCACCTTTTCGAACCTTTAACTGTAGCCTGCAACGTACAAGTCCTCTTTTGGTCTCATACAGGTGTGTCGCTTGGGTAACCCATGGCTAAGGAGCCAGCACAGGGGGGGAGGGGGGGTTGTTCTTAGACCTTTCTCCCAACCTAAGCTATACCCAGCAGGGAGTCGAGCAGATGTCAAAGAGGAAGCATGCTTGTCTGAAAAATGACCATGCCTAAGAGTCTTAAAGGAACAAGTATAAGTCGAGTACAAACGGGTGGAAATACTACTCGTTCAAGAAGAGGTAGAACCAAGCGCATCAATCACGAGCGGATGAGGTGGCTTGCTCGAGTGAAGGATTCTCAGTTGAGCCAAAGGATGTTGTGAGGAGAATAGAGAATCCCTAGAGGTCTTGGCTCAATGATGGGGTATTGTGTGCCCTGTCTAGCTGGATTCCATAAAGGAACATGTGGGGATGCACAATTGTCCCACGTGTTAGCTCATCAAGCTGACAGGTGGCATCATATTACAAGGAGATGTTGATGTAGAGATGCCATGGCAAGTTGAATGTTTGGAGCGACAAGTAGCAGCCTGCTGACTTGTGCTGCAAAGGTGAACAGTGAACAGTAATACCCACAAAATAATTTCTCTGAATGCCAACTGTTCAATGTAGTTGACTGTGTACCATTTCTCAATGCAATGAATATGCAGAAATACCGTTCCATTTATTATTTTCTAATTCCATACTCAAGGTTATTATCCATCCTAAATCTGCAAGGATGATATGTCATATTGTCATTATACAGAGTTCCAGAAAACCAAATAAAGTTCCTATTTTTAAGATGTGAAGCGTGAGGAAAGTAGGTCAGGCAATGAGTGGCTGCAGGTATTTATGCGTACTGATTAAGATTGTATGCGATGAATTGGATGGCACTTTATATCACACCAACAGTCTCACTGTAAACTACCATTTAGGAAAATGGATAAGTCAAATGCGGTATGGAATAATATCAGCATCTCCTTTGGTGGTAAACATTGGACTCAACCCGTCAAATGATAACACCAATCAGAGAAAAAGTATAGTCTCCTTGTGGAAGTTCATTGATACCTGAATTTCCTGCCTACGATTCCCCATGAATTAAATTTCATGTCATTCTGGCAGAAATGGTGCAGTCGACTGAGAAGTCATTGTTTCAAATCCTAACCTGATTCTTTGCAGCAAGAATTGAAAAGAGCAAAAGAGTGTTCATTGCACAACAGCCAATAGGGAATAAAGATCTAAGTATTAATTTCACAGCACCTGGAAATCAAACAGTAGATTCAAGGAACTTATAGGTCAAAAGAGTGGACTGCACCTCATCTCCAGGACAACAAACTGCTACCACTGCTTGAAGGATGCTCTGCTTTGCTCCATTACTAACCAAAATCTGATCAGGTGTATACGAAATCCCATTCTCCTCTGCCATAGAAAAACCAAAAAAAAACAAAACAAAAACAAAAGAACATAAGAAAATAAAACCTTGGAAGCCCTTTCTTAAACAAATAACAATTAAGCCTTGTTTGTTATCCTGGATCGGATTATGTATACAGTAAAAAATTTGATTTATGTTAGAATTAGATATGAATTGTAGAGTAATTATTAGCCGTTGGATAAAGAGGAAAGACAATCCGGAGTCTCGTACGCTAAAAAGTATTTGACAATAGCAAATAAACTAACCCTTCAACTTGAAACAAATTGCTAACCGGAGTTCAAGGGTTCCTGCATTTGGGGTGTACCTGGTGTAACCTTCATGAATTGCATTAATACCAGCCTAAATTTTACAAGATAACAATATACATATGAGCATCAATAATTACTGGCTCAGGGATTAGGAAGCTTATATACATTTACAAACATATTAATCATGCAGATAAAGAGTCAAAAAGTTACTTCTGCTATTACAGCTGGGGTATCAAAGTCTGGTTCTCCGGCTGCTAATCGAATAACAGGCACACCAGCTTGTACAAGAGCTGTTGCCTGGTCAGTTATCACCACTGTCTTTGAGGGCTTCACTGAATTTACTCTGGGACTTAGTGAGATATCGACCTCCATTTGCTCAAAGCTGCTCACAGCTCGAGCAACTGCACTTATCCTGTAGGTCTGCGTCGATTTTGTATTCTCCAAAGATCTTACCCAAAAAAAAAAAAAAAACAGAAATAAAATCACAGAAGAAACCATGTTACCAAAGCAATGACGAGAACATAAAAATCAGATTTTTAAATGAAGCTTAACAGGGTTTACTGCACTTAATAGGCTATAACACTTTCTCATATAGAACGACAGGCAATTTGGCTAATTCTAAACAGTATAACAAGCAACTTGTGGTCCTCCTATTTAAATTCTTCATAGAGAACAGTCCATATTCTAGTCTAGTATGCCTAATTAAGAAGATAGCATGGTATGAACATGATTGTGTTGCTTTCAACCATCATTCATTCAAGTCCAATGACTAATTTCAAACTAGATTTTTTCCAAATAAAGGGTAATCTTTGAAATTTATGCCATTGTTGTTCAGATTTTCCTTTCACAATGCAAGAAAAACATTATTGGTAAATTTGGTTACAAAGTTACGAAGAATAGATAAATGTGAACGATATATCAATGATATTCAAATAGTAGAATTTACGAGGCTAGTTTAAAAACTTTGTATTTAACCTGAAAGATTAAGCAATTAGGTAGAGAGATCACACATTATATTAAGCAATCATTTAATCATACCCAAACTGTTGGAGGCAAACTGTCAAGATCATTGATTTGAATATGATTTTTTCGATAAAAAATACTGGACGGGCAATTGGCGAAACAAGCTTCAGTTTAAAGTTTTTTGACGTCGAACGATCAAAACAAAACCCGTACTCCCAAAGTTAGATTCAGGATTATACCTTTCGAATTCTGGTAAAATGATTTCGGTTACTGCAGCAACCACGAATGTGAATTTTTCGAGTTGAAACCCCGATCAAGCCTTCTACTGTATTTCCAGATACGAGTCACGAACGTAGAGTGAGCTACAATCTATCATGATTTTCAACTTGCTAATCTAGCCACATAGGATTTATGTAGAAACCCTAATTCAATAATGAATGTAATGTGGGCTAGAGTTAACATAACCGCATATATATAGGGTTATAGCAGGGACCTGTGCAGTAAATATGACTTGGGCTTCTAATGTAATTATGAAAACCTGCCTGCCCCTAAGAAAATTTCATAAAAACATAAATTACAATTCATACCACTAAAGAATCGTAATTGCACTCTCAGCTACATTTTCAAAATCGATTATTCGAGCTCCTGTTATTAAATGCTTAATTCATATCCCCACGTTAAAATTCTCGATACCCGCCAATTAAGTTTAATTACTGACAATTTAATTTAATCTGTTTCTTATAATTCCTTAAACTCTTCCACTTAATTTATTTGACTGCCGAATAATTAAATCCATCTGTAGGATTTGCCCCGGTCAAAACTTATAAGCTTGCTCAATGGGGTGTCGTCAATCTCGAACAATCGGGATGTAGATTCCGTCAATAATTAATATTCGCTATATATTTAATACCGCTATTCCACTCACCGAAAATATTAACCTATAAAAAATCGTACCATTTAATGAATTAAAATAACGAATATCAAATATACGCAAATAATAACTATTTTGGGATTAAGAGCATAAACGCTTATAATAACTTTCGGGTGTGAATTAATTTATATAGTCAATATAAAATCAATTACTCCAATGTGGTCCTGTTTAATACACAAAGTGTACTAGTATAGAAAGTCGAAACAATAGACGACACTATTATCTGTTCCCTGTAACCAAGACATGCCTACTAAAACTCTGTACTACAGTCGTACCAATGGTTTGCCCAATTTCATCTAAACTGTGAATCGTAAACTTATATTCTGCAAGAACCTATAATCCAGTCTTCTGTGTACAAGTCATACTCTACACACCAGATTAAATACTGTACATAATAAAGGGCATCCATGCATAATATTAAAGAAATGATATTGCATGCATTGCTCATTAAGATTCTCATAAAATGAAAAAATAATTTTATTAAAAATAAAATAAAATACTAAAACTAACAAAATATATGGTTTTTAGTATACAACCCTGACACAAACAACGTGAAATTGTATACTCTAACATCCCTTCACGTGCAATCGCATTTGAGATCTATCATGTAGCATCTTTTTTAGAACCAATGTGAAATTTGTATACTCTAACATCCCCTCACGTGCAACTACATTCGAGACTTGTAACATCTAGCATCTTTTGTAGGATTTATCATTGTGCAACTTCTTCTTTGGTATGCTAATCATGAAGTGTGGATCTCTCTCTCTCTCTCTCTTTCTCTCTTTTTAAAGTGGGTGGAATTGGTCCCGTTTTGATGCTATGTAGAAATTTTGTATACAGCTTAAAAATTTAAGCCATTAGAAATTTTGTATCCAACTTAAAAATTTAAGCCATCAAGTAAGCTATTAGATACAAAAGTACCAGCATTATATTAAGTAATTACTGATTGTATACCCAAACAATGTGAGATTAGAGTAATTATTTGGTGCTCTCGGAATACCATGTGACAATTCATGATAGTACTCCCATCCAATATAGTAGCGACAAATTTTACGGTAGAGACATAATGACTCACCTTGTTGGGTGAATAGGAGATAAAAGGCGACTCACATGATGTAGATTGCTATCATTTATTTGTCGAGAATACCACTTGGCATTGTCTGGTACTCCAGGAGTACCTAATAATTTTCCGTGAGATTATCTGCACTTACAGATGGAATGGAAAATTTTGAGGTGAAATTGGTAGAGAATTCCATGATTCTAGATGGGTGACAGTCTTTATTTATGTCAACATCTAACTACTACCCATATGTTTATATAAAACAACCTATCTATAAACATATGTATATTATTCTCCCTTTTAGACACACAAGTCAAGAGAGTTCAATTTCAAGCTTTATCCTGTTAGGGGTTTGGGTTTAGCACCAATTGAAGCAAAAAAGAAACCCACAGAGAGAGAGACTAAGATGCGTACTTGAGGGAGATTTTGCAGAGGCGATTGGAGAAAGAGATTGATCTGAAGCTATCTGAGGAACAATGAAATCCCAGAAACTGCGTTAAAGCAATGCTCGATGAGACCTGCAGGGAAGAATCTGCCATTTACGGGACAGAGAAAGAGAGAATGGGTAGGTGGATTCGGCTCCGCGTGCTGGGGTCAGTGTTCATTTCAGATTCTTCCGAAAAGAATGCAAAGAAGTATAAAGGGAAGTTAGGCCCGTGTGGTTGGTGGGATAGGCGGGTGTATACCTTCCAAAGAAAGGGACGTGGGATCATATGAAAATTTTGAAATATAGAATTCTCAAGACTAGACAACAATAGTGTGAATCTCGATATAAAAAAATATCGAAACATATTTAGAGTTTGATTGGTAATTAATTTAAAAATTAAAATTTTTTATTTTTTTATATTTTTAGTTAAAAAGTTAAATTTAATTTAAAGTAAATTGTTTGATAATTTAGCTTTTAGTTTAACCTTTTTGAAGTTAATTATTTGAGTAAAAAATTAATTTTTTTATTTTTTATTCAAAGTAAATAATTTTATTATTCTATATATTTGATATTAACAATTATATAATTGGTAATAGTAGTAATAAGTTATGAATAATGAGTATTATATGTTAAAAGTGGTGGAAGTTTGAATTGAATATTCTGATAATTTGTGTTTTGATTTTTTTGATTTTTTATCAAACTAGCAATTTTAACTTTTTAGCATTTTAAACTAAAAATTAAAAAAAAAATGTTATCAATCATGGCCTAATAATTCTTAATACATTAAAATAGAATTACATATAATATTTGGGATCGATATCGGGTGATCCCTTCCGGAAGAAAGTTTGGAAAAAGGCATCTCTAACCATTTACCAATTTTTTCTTTAGAATTAAATTTGAATAAAAAAAAACTAGAGCTCCAACTATTTCATCAAATTCATATCAAATTAAGAAAAAATTTAATTTTTCATCAAATGAAAGGGGAGAGAGGTTATTCACCAATTTTGTGAAAGAAGATTTAGGGGATAGATATGACATTTTAGTCGATGAAATATTTAAATAATTTGGTTATGAACTGTACATATTACATCGGATAAATTATTTTAGTATGAATTTTATCATTCTTGTGAGTGAGTATGTGCTGCTTTATGTGGTGTAATAAACATTGGCTCTAGAGTTTTAGATCTTTAAAAGATGAAGGATTTTGGGGCATTCAATTCTTCCATAAAAAATAGTTAAAATAAAATTTGAGGATAATTTGAATTTTAAAAAAATGACAAAAGATTTGCTTCTAGAAATTGAGGTGTTATAGTATCAAATAAAGCTTTTAAACAAAAGAGAAATTATTTTATAGTTTCCGAACTCTATGTGATATATATTATGGTCTCGTTTGAATAAATGACTTATTGATTTATTTGGTTGCTTAGCTTATTTGGCTTATAAACAACCAAATAAATATTTTTGTTTGGTTTGACAAATAAATAAGATTTAAGCTAATAAACAAAAAAAAATAGTCAAATAAGCAAAAATAAATAAGCAAATAAGCCATTTAAAAGCCAATGTAGCCAAATGAACTTGCTTATTTCTGTTTTTACTTATTTTACATATAAACAAATAAGCAAATAAGCCATTTACCCAAATAGGGCCTATATATGCAATATTTTATTTACAATATCACATAAATAATACCATAGATATATTATGCAATATTTTATTTACAATATCACCTAAGTAATACCGTAAAATTTTTTGAAAGTTCAACCGCTCCACCAAGAGAAAAGGGGTCTGGGTCCCTGTTGTGCGTTAAGCGCTGCAGGGTTTGCTGCGCCTTATAATGGCACCGTCTGGGGCCAAAATAATTTTTAAAAATTAGGTTTCAAGCCGCTTGGATTGCTGCTGTGTATAAAAATAAAAAAAATATGTATAAAAATAAATTGCTGTTGTGTTTAGGGTAAATTTGAATAAAATTAAATTATTTTATTTACATAAATTTTGGAGTTAATAGTATTTAAATTACGTC
>JAULJZ010214288.1:0-31567 GCA_032270985.1 Heliamphora pulchella | reverse complement strand
AGCCAAAATAGGTGGGTTCTACAAGTACTGATGCACGACTTCAAATGCATCTTGGCATTTCTAATCACATTCAAACTCGACCCCTTTTTTCAATAGACGGAAGAGCGGCTCACATGTAGTTGTCAGTTTTACTATGAACCAGCTGATAAACTGTATATTGCCCAAAAAGCCTCTGACTTCTCGTTCAGTCTTTGAAGGAGGCATTTTCATGATTACCATGATCTTAGAAGGGTTGACTTCAATGCCTCGTTGAATAATCATGAATCCGAGCATCTTTTCAGTGGCAACTTAAGAAAGCACACTTTTATGGGTTAAGCCGCATCTTGTATTTCTAAATTCTTTCAAAGAATTTTTGTAGTGCTATAATATGGCCATCTCGATCCTTAGATTTCACTATCATATCATCCATGTACACCTCAATCTCCTTATGTATCATGTCATGCCTCAAAGTAGAAGCAGCCCTTTAATAGATTGCCCGTACATTATTTAAACCACACAACATCAAACGATAGCAATAAATGCCCCAGGGTGAAGTGAATGTCATCTTTTTTCTTTTTTTAGGTTCCGTTAGGATTTGATTGTACCTAGAGAAATCGTCTATGAATGGTAAGAGAGCATGCCCCGCTGTATTGTCTACCAAAACGTCGATATGCGACAATTGATAGTCATCCTTCGGGATGGCTTTGTTAAGATCTCGAAAATCTACACAGACCCGGATGCGTCCATCTTTCTTCAGAACTGGAACAATTTTGGCCACCCATTTTTGATACTCAGTTACCATAAAGAATCCAGCGTTAATCTACTTCGTTACCTCTTCTTTGATCTTCAAAACCCATTCTGGCCGTATTCGTCTCAATTTCTGTTTGACTGGTTAGCATCGGGATACAAAGGGATATAGTGTTAGACAATGTTGGGATCAATACCAGGCATATCCTTGTAAGACCATGAAAATACGTCTTTGAATTCTTTTAATAAAATTATTAATTGCTCACATTTAATTAAAGATAAAGAAGAACCAATTTGTACAATTTGTGGATTAGTTTCATTACCCAGATTTATTGACAAAGTTTTTTCAATTAGTGGTTGGGCGCACATTTTTTTTTCTCTTTTTAGTAAAAATTTTATTTTTTCGGGAATATCCTCGTCGAATTTAAAATCATTTAAAAGCGTATGAAATAAATCAAACAAAATAGAGTAACCAAAAATCTTGTTTATTTTATTAAAGAGAGTAGAGATTACAAGCTCAAAAGCAATAGCAGGGGGAGATGCACAGACAAATGTGCTTTCCAACACAGACTCACATGACTCAAACTCGAGACATGCATTATAAGACTCTATGGATCAGTTTTTAACATCGTTCGTAGCTTCATCCATGATAAGCTTAGTGTAGTCAACTGGTGTGTTGTAGCCCAACATCAAGCAGTTTTGATCAGTTATGCGTATCTGGTCAGTAAACAAAGCTTCTATGCCTTCCAATTCAGCAGCCCAGTCTTTCTCCCTTTTCTTATTTTCTCCTTCCTTTCCTTCCATTCCTTCCTCTTCCTCTGTGTCAAACAATTGATGGTTAAAGAAAATTTCTAGTCCCGGTAGCTTCTGATAAGTTTCTTCATCAATCCATGGCTTCAGGAAGCCATAGTAAGGAAAATCCTCTCCTTCATTGATGAAGTAGCCATTCAGCGTTATTGAATATTTGGCCTTTTGCCCCTTCCGTCCCCCCTATGGCCCTTTCAAATCTTTCTTCGCCAGCTTATACCCAAAATCGAAGTTTGGGAATTCCTTTTCGCTTACGCCTCAGTCTCATGCCTGGGAAATAGGACATATGCTTCATCATCGTGAATGCTTGTGGGTTGATGTAGTTCTCCTCCTTTTTCAGCAACATTTTCACGACTGAAGTCTCGTCAAAACTGAATCCATTCAAAAACATGTCTCCTTCTCCGTGCTAAACCTCTAGGAGAGTTGAGCCATCTTATCTTGGGGCTTGAATACTATCTTCCTCGTAAATTGTCAGTACTGCCCCATTTTTTATCATCTTTAGCTTCTGGTGAAGAGTGGAAGGTACTGCTTGAACGCTTGGGTCGTGAAGCTATGGCCTTTCCAACAACAAATTAAAAGATGCTGGCACATCCAGCACATGAAATTCGACCAAAGTCTCTAGTGGTCCCATCGATACTACAAATGATACTAACCCGAGCATGTCTGGTCTTATGATATCATAGACCCGAGCTCTTTGGTTGCTGGGTGTGAAATGATCTGGCTTTAATTCTAAGCAGACAATCGTTCTGAGTACGCAGACATTCAATGCAGACCCATTGTCGATGAGAGTCACTGGGAGCCACTTCTCCAAGCATTTGACAGTGATGTGCAATGGTTTGTTATAGCTCCTCCCTTCTAATGGCAAATCTTTATCGAAAAAGAAAATGACTTTCGGCTCTGCAGTCGACAGAATAAGACCGATAAGTTGTTCTAGAGTTGTATCTATTGAAACATTAGCTTTGTTTAAGTCTTTCAGCATAGCTTGTCGATGCTGACGTGAAGCCATTAGTAAACCCTAGATACTAACGTTGGCTTGAGTTTTCTTCAACTATTTTAGTACAGCATCGTCTTCTTCTTCTTCTTATTCCTTCTGTTTTCCCTCTCCACTGGTCTGTCCTTTTTCGAGCTAAGCATGCTTAAAGTGCCGCTCGCTCCTAGTCAAGTGTTCGACCCCTTCTTCGGGATCCCATAATTCTGGCATTACACTCTTAGTTTGCCTTATCTCATTAACACATAGAGGGCTTTCGAATGCCCATATATCATTCAAGTCACTACTTTCTATTCTTCCTCTCCTTCCTTCTTCGTCTTTGATTGCCCATGTGTTGTCAATATCATCCTGCCCCCAAATGTCTTCCTCAATGTAATCTATTTGTTGTTCCCGGGTAGCCCAGAATTCAGTCCACTCATTTTTTCTGACTTTAGCACAATTCGAACCAGCCAGTAGGACTGCATTTCATTAACATAAACCTCCTTCTCAAAAAGCTGAGGAAGAGCAATGCCATCTAACACATGACCAATCCCATACGGCCAAATTGGGTAATCTAACGGCCAGTCATCATCCTCATTATGCTCTTCCTCTTCTTAGTTATTGGCTTGAATCACCATTTGGTATCCTTCCTAAGCATCGTCATTCCACTCTTTCATCATGTCTTAACCATTACCATCCATAATCAGCGAACAAGGCAACTGATCCTCAATAGCTAAACACATGGACGTGGTAGATACACTGAACAGATATACTGACTAGGATCCTCTGGCTGCCCCAAATACATACAGTTCACCCTGGCCTATTTAGCATGATTTGGCAGCAAATTAGTTGTAACGTTTGGTTTCTGAGCAGCAGATGGCGGTAGGATAACCTTGTTGTCATTGAGATCCTAAATCTCATGATGTAACCTCATGCATTTATCGGTCAGATGCTTATGACCTTGGTGATAAGCACAATACTGGAAAGCATTATATCTCAAAGGTAAGGGATCGGGTGTTGGACTTGGGTTCAAAAGCTTGATTAGCCCTTTCTTGACAAGTCAATTTAGGGTCATGGACAACATGATGTTGAGAGGGGTAAAAACTTTCCTCGACCTTTGGGACTTCTGGGCATTGCTTGAATGTTGGGTGGAGGATGAGGGATTCAGTTATCCAGACTGGGGGTTCAGTAAGTTAACTTCATTAAAACGGGAAATGAAATTAGTGGCAGGGGTGGATTGGTTTTAATTATTTTCAGGGAAAGACATCCTCAATTTTTAACTTGGTTCAAACTTCTCAATGTCTCCAGACTCGATTGTATCTTCGATTTGAACCCCGACATCGAACAACTACTCAAAAGTGGAGAGCGGCTGTGTGATCTGATAGCGTTTCAGAGGGAATTGCAAATTTTTCACCACAATCCTTACCTGCTCCTTTTTAGTTGGTCGATTAGTCATCTTGGCAGCTTTTCCTCTCCATCGGGTTAAGATGTCCACAAAAAACTCCTAGCCTTCCTGTCGGGTGGTTTCAAGCTCCCAGGTGGTTACATCCAACTAGACATTGTAGCTATACTGGTTGACAAATGTTGTAGCTATATCCTCCTTTGTTCTGGTCTTAGCAATATCAAGGGAAAGGAACCACCTCTGGGCTGCCCTTGAAAGAGAACAATGAAATAGTTGAGCTTTCAACTAGTTATCGATCCCCATGGGAGAGAGGGTACCGATGTACATTCTCAAACGGATTCAAGGATCACTAGTTCCATCAAACTTCTCCATTTCAGGAATTTTAAACTTCTTCGACAGCTTATCATTTGGGAACGAACATAGTCCTCCCACATATAGCATACACTTATCCACCCCTTTTACCTTTCCCAAAATTTTTTCCATTCGGTCAATCTTTTCTGCCAGCGCGGACTCCCAAGACTGAGCGATGTTTTCTTCTTCCACTGAGACCTATCGAGGTACCCCAGGCAGGAGAATAATTTGTGGTACATCATTACCTTGGTTGTGATTCAAAAAATATTCTCCATTGCCAGTCAGGTCATTCAGATGTTCATTCACCCCTGGCAGACGGGTCTGAATTGCCCGAATCTGTACTTGGCACTACACCTGAGCCTGAGTCTGTTGCTTAATGGCTCTCTGCATGTCAGTAATCGCCCTCATCAGGGCTGTCAAATTCACCTTATTCTCGGCCATCTTAGATTGTTCTGCTATTTGTTTTGGAATTCTATAAAGTTTCCCAATTGCTAATCTAGCCCAAACATGTACTGACTATGACCTTTTCGACTTAATGGCCGAACCCCAAAGCAAAACCTAGATCCCAAAAGCAGAATTACCAGTAGCAGACACTTCTCGAAAAGGAATTCTGATGATAGGTAGCAAACATCTCAAATACCAACATAGTCGACCACAAGTAGATATAACTACTGAAATAGAAATAATGCCCTTGCTGGGCCCATACCGATAGCATAGCAACTGAAAACCCGAGAACTAGGATGAAGGGGACTAACAAAACTCCAAAAAAAGGGTTTATCCGAAGAATCTAAAGGAAGAAATGGACAGCACTTCGATAAGAAAAATAGCTCTAAGCCAAAGAAACCGATTTAACCTAGGATTCTAAGAAAAAATGGGTAGCTCTCCGATAGGCAAAACAACTCTAACTCACACGGGTTCCTAAGACAAGATCCTAGATAGGGGTTCAGAGAAAACGAGCCTAAACAAAACTAGGGGTATAAAACTAACAGCTTAAGAAGAACCCAAAAGAGAGAGAAAGGCTATCCCAAAAGTTTTGAACCAAAACATGAGCACAACCCTAAGAAGAAAACCAACAGCATGAAATCCAAACAAGGCGAAGAACAAAACCCAGGTAAGGACCCAAAAAAAAAAAACCAAACAATAAATGATAACAGAAAATCCAGGTCGAACCCAAAAAGAAAAAGAACTAGCATAATCCGAACAAACAAACCTAACAAACATAAACAAAATATACAATTAACAAAACAAATAATCCTACTGGGTTAGCAGCACCTAATACAGGGTTCTAAACTATTATATACAGAAAAGGCCAATTTTGGTCAATAATTAGGGTATCTTCTGAATAGAACCGAGTATATACCTCCCATGCCTGGTGTGATACAAGACATGGTCAAGCAGTACACACGAACTCTTTTATCATACCTATAAAAGCGTGCAGCCAGTAAGGCTTGCCTGTCTTCCCAACATAGTTCTGAGATAGTAAACTGACCAGGGTTTCAGATCGATCAGGTAGGGGGTTGAGAATAATGCAAATGCGTGCAAGAATAAATGAGAAATTCTTATTAAGAATCAAAGATGTTTTTAAGTTTAACCCTCTTATTTGATTTTGTAAATTAGTCCATAGCGGAGTCACTAGAAAATACTATGGCGTCGAAATTTTGGGGTTTTTGGAGTTAAAAAATAAGAAGTTAAAAGAAATGTATAGAAAATATTTAACACCTTAAAAACTAAATTTTGAAAACCCCTTTTTAATAAAAATGGAGTTGCCACTTGATTTTTGAAAAAAATCAAGAAAAATAAATATGAACTACTGATCTTTAAAATATTAACTAGAGAAAAATGGTTCGGGGGCTAAAGTACGAATCAGGGATGGTGTTAGGCACCCCGTTCGCCCAATCATGAGATTGGCCTCTACTAATCATCATTGGTTCTTAATTAAATTTCTCAAATGCATGCAAATATAGAAAATAGAGGTGAAGAGAAAACATCCAAAATTAAATAAAAAAATACATAGCATATGCATATAGAATGCCAAAATAAAACAAATAAGAAAAGAAAAATCCTAAGTTTTACTGTATGCAATTTCTAGTTAAAGGATATATGGAGGAAACCCACATAGTATGATTCGAATAAAATAATAAAAAACATGTTAAAAGTCACATAAATAAAATAAATTGCTAACAAGATAACCTAAATTATATTAAACATGATTTTTAAATAAATTATACCAAACATGCATATTATCAAATATCCTAAAACTACATTAACATAATGAACTTCTACTAAAGAGAAATGCTAAGCGAAAAAATAAAAAAAGTATGTGCAATTCCTATATTAAAATTTAATAGTAATGAAAACAATTAAACTAATAACAAGAATTTTATTGTTTTTTATCCATACAAAAGAAAATCTACGGAAAAAAAAAATTAAACCAAAAAGGTTTTAAAAGAAAAGGCTATTAAACTAATTAGAATTATGACTTAAAAGAGAAAGGAAAAAGAACCTAATTATTTATCATGGATTCTATGAGTTTTGTATAAAAATTAGATAAAATAAAGAAGAAAAATAAAATAAATGTTGTAAAAGGTTAAACTAAGCTAACATTAAAAGATTTTGAGAATTTTGATACTGAACAAAAATAAAAAATAAATAAAAAAAAAAACAAAAACAAAAAGATTACTATTAAAGAAAAACTAAATTGACATCTAAAAGAGGAAATTAAACTAACATTGAAAATAACAAATGTAAATAACGACTATTATACAGTAATATAACAACTATTTAATTAAGAAATATAAAATATGTGTAATATTGATAATTACAACTATATGCATGTAAGTGCATTGATCATGACAATAACGACACCGTGAGTTGTAATTGCCAATTATGTTTGTACTATTTGATGAATTAATGTGTTAGGTACAAATGTGTAAAATAGATAAAATAAATATGAATTTAACTAGTTGAACCTAATTTAAACATGTTTAGCATAAACAAGTCAAGTGTTATGATCTAATTGAATAAAGTAAGATAATTCAATCAACTACACAAATAGTACTAATAAAGTATACGGAATAAGATGCTGAAAATAACCCGATCACTCCAAGAGAGAAGAAATGGAAGTAGAAATTCCAGAGATTCAAACAGAATACTTGGATCGCTATAACCCGTGTGAAGCCTCAAGTTGGGGAGATGTACTTCAACAGTTCAATCCTCAATCAATGATTCAGCCCAATGTAAGAGAGTTAGGGTTTTGGTATCGGTAGTCAGTCTTTCAGTACTTCGGCTGGGAGTCGGTATTATAATTCTTTGGTCTCTCGACCCGTCAAAGCTCTGATATCAGAATTCTCTTCTGAAAAATGTACCATGAGTACAATATTTATAGAGTTCTTCAACTAGTAAAATATTGACACGTTTTGGGACACGTCAAGCCATTTGGAGTTGGCGGTCGCCATATATAGAGATGGTGGTCGCCACAAAATTGAAGCTTCTAAAGGTTTCTTATGGCAGTCGCCACAATGAAGTTGGCGACCCCATGGTTCCATTGTAGCGGTCGCCACTTTTTCTAAGGTTTCCAAGACTTTCTTGTGTAGGTCGCCACAATGAACATGGCGACCCAAGGTTCAAACAAAGCAGTTCATAGTTTTGAAGTTGGCGGCTCAAAGTGATTGCACTAGTTTAAAGGTTTTGATCATTGGGTTCAAATCACTGAGCTTAGATCTCTTCTCGAGGGTCATACTAAAGCACCATTATATTTATTTTCGTCATCGGATTTATTCGGATCAACATACGATTGGCGAGAACAAATTGAGGTGTCTACACAATGTGGGTAGTTGTTCTCATGATTGGGAGATTATGTTTGGGACCCCTGTTTAATAAGAACGTGGGTGTGTACTTTAGATAAAGTCGAGGTTTAGGTAACGTTCGATCTTTCATGTGTGACGATGTGGACTCCATAAGTGCCTTCTCTGTGAGTGTGAGTGTGTGAAGCTTGAGGGCCCGTGATAGATGTTGTTGGTGTAGTTGACTCGATCATTTTAGGATGACGTATCGATAAGCAGAAGGTCCCTTAAGGGGATGGTGGTAGTTTGTGTCCTGGCTTGAAGCCTAGATGTGGTGGTGTTGTCTTACCTTTAGGGGCGAACGATAGAGTGGTCCAGATTAGCCTAAGGTTGGCAGGCGAGGTTCGTTTAGTTTAAATTGGGTATAGTCGTTCTTGTGGTCGAACAACTGAGTGTCGGTGGTATTGGTGTAGATGTGAGAGAGATGAGTGACTATAGGTGAGAAGTTTCAAGGTGGGGTGTTCTAGATTGAGTGTTTTAAGTCTTCATTGTGGGCATACCGGAGCCATAAGCTTGAAAATGTAGCATGCTTATTGCCTATCCATTTGGCTGCTGCTTACCCATTGAGAACCGTGTTGGAGTAGCGCAACTCTGTGAGAAGAAGTCGTGAAAGTGGTGTACTCACTGTGATTAATAGTCGACAACATTGGTACTGTGGTATCAAAAGTCATTTTAAGGACTAGTGGTTAGCATTTTCTTAAGCTAAGTATTTGATGGTTGCCCGAGAAGGTAGTGGTGTTGAGTGGGAGTCTCTCGTTGACTTGCGATTCCTCTAGGAGGAGAGATGCCTTGTAGTTTGTTATCTGACATGATTATTTTACCTTGGTGGGAGTTTACATGTCGAGACTTTTGATAAACTCTCGTTGAGCGATTTTGGGAAGATTAGGATTTTCCCCTTGAACCTTGTGATTTTTTTTTGGATTCTTTGGGACGTGCCTTGACCTATGTACCTTTGGGATTGCATGAGTGTAGGCCTGGTTTCTCGTAGTTTCTTGAGGGAGTGGTTTGCCCTGACATGTGAGCTCGAGTATTCGGGAGAGATTTCTTGAGATGTATTCTGATTTGCACGGTGTGTTAGCATCCTTAGCTCTTGATCAAGTGAGATCCTTGTTGAAGTTTCGGTGACCGAGTTGTTCACGTGGTGAGTTCTTAAATATCGATTCGTATTCATTTGATGTCTATATTGTGTAGCTCTTGTGAAGTGGTATTAATCCATTTGTGGTATCGGTGTGAGTCACAAGGAAGTTGCTTTTGAAAACCTTTCGTGATATAGCCCGTTAGAGCAAGCTTATTTGTTTCAATTGGGGCTTGAATGTTGTTTGTGTAGAGAAAGAGTTTTCTCGTGGGAATATGGGGACTCTATGTAGGAAACATTGAGAGACGATGTAATTCTAATGATTTTGGTGGAGTTGCGTGGAAACTTAGTGTGAGTACATGGGAGTAGTAAGTGTTTGAATGAGACTAATAGAAGGATAAAGTTAGGGTATGCGAATTGCTTTATGTGGTTCTTGTGATTGGCCTTGAGTATATCGAGTGTCATGGTGAGTTGGGGGTGTGACGGAATGGTTAGAGTGCGAAAAATGATTCTTGGTTCGGTTGCTTAGTGGAAAATGTGTGAAGGAATTGAGTGACGTCGGGAAGGGATTTCAGGGTTAAGTGTTAGTACTATTTGATTAGAAGATTGTTGGATCTGTAATACTTACGTGAAGGGTGATGCAAATTTATATGCAAATGTTGGTGAACGGTGTGATCGATGAGTACGAGAATTCAATGACTGATTAAATGTGGAGTATCGCAGGTTCGAGAGACCAGAATATGTATGTGTACGGTGTTATGACAGGTGATGTCACTAGATATAGGTGGATAAGTATGTATCTGTGGAATGTTTTGCCTATGTGGCGTATCTAGCCTAAGTGAC
The DNA here is from genome assembly GCA_032270985.1 of Heliamphora pulchella. Classification (NCBI taxonomy): domain Eukaryota; kingdom Viridiplantae; phylum Streptophyta; class Magnoliopsida; order Ericales; family Sarraceniaceae; genus Heliamphora; species Heliamphora pulchella. The sequence goes on along the minus strand of JAULJZ010214288.1, from coordinate 21,554 downwards.
TCCATAAACTCATATGACCATATTAATCTTAATGGTTAGGATGCTAGGGTGAAATCTCATTTATATGGAATCTTGACCTTGACGATGATGTGACACCTAGTATTTTTGTGATATAAGAGTTGTGGTTTGTGAGTCGAGGAACTGATCGAGGGTTAATAAGGGTGAATGTGTCGAAGGAATGTTTACAAAGCATGAGAAGAAAACATGTTGTTTGGAGTTTTTGATGATCCAGTTGAGTTCCTTTCTCTAGAACTTTGTGTTTATTGTTTCTTTTCAGGAATGAGCATCTCATCAGTTTTAGTGATAGCATTTCTTACATATGTAGAATGATGGTGTGGCTTCGAATTTTGTAGTCATTAGTTGATCACAGAGGATTGAACAAGATGTTGGGTACGATCCGTGTGAATCCTTGTGAGCAATTTCAGAGTCTGATGACGTGTTTTTGTTCTTACGGAAGTAGTCCACTGTGTGCATTTTGGTATGGAGATGAGTTAGTTTACAGTAGTTCATGCAAGATTACGATCTTTAAGAACAGGAGTGGAATGCATTGAAACCAGTTCCGGTCGTGGATTAGTTTTGTGTTATGCATGTAATCACTTGAGTTGGTCGTATTTGGTGTAAATTGTGTTTCAGTGCCTCGATGGTTTAATTTAGGCCTCGATCAGACAACCTTTGAATGACCTTAGTTTTAGTGAAACCTTGTTCGCAGAGGCAATCAATATGATTGTTTATCCTTCGAAAACATGTTTGTGTGGTGAGATATCACTTTTGGGGGTGTTAACATCTTTAATGTTAGACAGCATTGTAGAGTTCTGTCAAAGATTGTTGGTAGTCGACGGAGAGGCAGTTGACTCAAGTCCTAGTGTTGAATTTTGGAGATGAAATTTCCTAAGTGGGGGAAGATGTAAGGACCCGATCCCTTTTTATTTGAGGATTTATTTGAAACTTGTTTTGAGACCTCCGATGAAATTAGAAAAAGTGCTAATTTTGAGAAAGAATTAAAACTTTAACTATGTAATAATGAATGATGAGGACCCTAGGTTTAGTAGTACATAGGAACATCGTTGTGAGGTGTTTGGCTTATGTTTCGGTTTTGTTTTGGCATCTTTGTTTAGATCTTCACCATGTGCTGACCGCTCGAGTGGACAGGTGGCCAAGAGTCCGGTAAGTGGGGATCACTCGAGAGGTGGGAGGGACCGCTCGAGCAGTGGGAGGATCCGCTCAAGCGGAATGTCAGTGAGCAGCTTATAAGTTGCATATTTTAACATTTCATTCTCATTCTTTACTCTTCTCTCTCTTTCTCTAAAACCAGAACATGTGACCTAGGGTAGGTCTGGAAGATCCATGGAGCCTTCCTTGTCCCGTTGGGGTAGATTTCTTACCGTTCCTCTGAGTGAGCAACCGTTGGAAAGTGTAGATGTGTATTGGGAGCTTCTCCATAGCCATACGATTGGGGTTTTAAGAGTTTAGAGCTCATTAGAGGTTCGATTTATGTTGGTGTAACGTCTTAAAGGTAGGATCTATGACTATCCTTAAAGTATTGTTTGATATGAGTTGAATATTTGTGTTTATATACGTGAAAAGTGTGAAAATCTATGTTTTGAAAACCCTAAGTTAGGGTTTGGTGTTAAAGTAAGTTAAATCTTGTATTTTCAAGTTATGTGGGATGGTTCTACCTTAATATTATCATTGGAGCATAATAAATGTGTGATTTGGAAAGTTAAGATTTATTCGAGTTGGAAATAAGGAAAATTAGGACTTGATTTACTTCATAGATATGTTAACTTCATAAATCTTTGGGATTGATAAAAATGGTATATCGTTGGGTTGAGAACATTGAATAAAATCCATGAATTTAAGGATATGTGTAATGATGAAAGAAAATTTGGGAGTTTTTGAATAAACCATGAAAATATGATGAGTTTGGAAATCACTATGTGTTGGAGGGGTATTAAGCAAATTAACATCCGGGTATGTGAAATCTATGGAACTAATGATGTTAATCAATGATTTTCCCAATATGCGTTGTGTGTTGGCGAGAGGAACTAATGTTGGGTTGAACTCGTGTTTAAGAATGTGTTTAATTGTTATTAATCATGTTCGTGTTGGGTAATCGTTAATGCATTTAGCTCCTTGTGTGGGTTGAGTGTTGGTGAGAGGAACCTAGTTTTAACGGTTGGACTTGGGTCGTCATATGGATGATTTGATTGTGTTGTGTTGGCGAAAGGAACCATCTTGGGTTGGACTCATGCATGTATAATGTGATTTGATAATATAAAAGGACCAATTTTGGGATCCAAAGATCGTTTAAGTTTGGGAACGAGTTGCTCCACGGTGAAAGATCAAATAACTACCCAAATTGGGTTCTCTGCCCACCTGCTAGCAACCAGGAAAGGACGTTAGTCGTGTCGGGATATAAACATCCCGTAACTTCACGGGCCTCATGTGGCCGGGTTGGTAGTAACGTAATGCGGATCTATACGCTCGTCCGGCGTTAGTTCCTATGTCTTATACCACGAGTTGGTAAAATCATGAGAGGGTATTGATAATGGTTGTGGAAATAAAGATTTGTTAGAGAGGTAAACTCGGTTAGGATTTGAAAATAATTGAAAAATGCACGGTGTGTGTGTGTATGCGCGCGCGCGCGTGCGTGTGTGCGTGGGAGAGTTATTAAAAACTTGAAATGGATGCTTTGACGTTGAAATGAGAGAAAGCTAAATGATGAATTTTGTAAGGAAAATTGGTTATGTGACAAGTTTTGTAAGAAAATGAAAGTGACATTTGATAACTTTATGTGTTGCACGTCGCATAATCGCCCTTGCATGTCATGCATATATATTCATTGTTAGTAATTTTTCCTACGAGCCTTGACTCGTGTTATTTAACAACATTTCAAGTAATTGTGAGGATCGAGTTATCTTCTGGAAGAGTATACATTGAGACCTCGTTAGGTCGTCATCTTTGAAGACTCTTGGTGCTTGTCTTAGGTTGTAATGATAGAGAGTTTCGTTTATCGTATTATAGTTCGATAGTAGTTTGTTTGTAAGGCCTTAAGGCTAAGAGTGCATTTATTGTATTCATGAGAGGACATTTGGGTTGGTTATATGATTTCAATAAAACATGTTAGTTCCTTATTCCCGGTGAAGTTTTAAAATGTTTTTCCTATCTTTTCTGTCAGAATCTCGTGTGTATTTATAGCATGAAAGACTATTTTTCCAAAGGTTTGTTGTGAAAATTTTGTGCTCTTTTGTTTAAAAACTTGTTTCCGAAGGGGTATTTTCCTGAGGTTTTCAAACATCTTTTGAGTATCTTTTGACTTCAAATCATGGTTTCGTGGGCAAAGTGTTCCTTTTTTTTGGGCTTTCTCTTGCAAGCTGTTTGGGGTTTTTTTTGTTTAAAAGTCGAGGCATTACAATTATAACCTACAAAAATAGAACATGCATCACATGAGAAGATTTAATCTTCAAATTTCCTAGAGACGTCTGAGTGTCATTAAAAGAATTAATACATCGATGTAAATATGATTTCCTAGCCCAAACAGCCTTAGTTTTTAGAGAATGAGAAGTAAACTTTTTGGATTTTAAAACAAATGGCGCTCTCAAGGCATCTACCACTCGAGCGCTCTTGGGAACCGCTTGAGCAGTCGTCTTGCAGTGAGCTTTTTGAAAGTTCTCATGTGCTCGAACAGTTTACCTAATTTACCTTTATGCAGATTTATTAGATAAGGATGCAACTTCTTGCAATAAGGTCTGATGTGTCCAGCAATGCCACAATAATGACACACGGGCACAAATTTCTTAATAAGAGCATATTTAGAAAACTTCACTTCATGTGCAAACTTCTAAAATTTTCTTTTTGAAAGATAAACTTTTGATTGAACAGTTGACTTGGGTGTTATTGGATCAAAAGTTACAGCTTTCACAAAATTGATTTTTTCTTAACTGTTTAAAGTAAAAGTTATACCCACGTATCCAATTCCAATTCTATCAGAAGCCACCTTTTGCACACTCAAAATATCATTTAGAACCTTTGAGGCTGCACAAAACTTCTTGAGAGTAACATTAGAAGTATTAAGATCACATTCTAATTTAATCACCTTAGTCTCAAGAGATTTATTTGACTCGATATTCTTATGCAAATTATTTTCAAGATTAATAATTTTATGTGACACCCCAAATTTTAGGAATGTTAAGACATACATAAAATAATGAGGATTATGTTAACGAGTTATTTTGTAATTAAAACATTAATTATTACATCCATAAGCACTAAGTTTTTTTTCCAACAAATACCATAAAAGTTACGATTACAGTCATCTGACAAAGTTTTCAAAGTTAATACAAAAGGGATTAACTAGTATAGCTTATCTAAAAGAAATTTAAACTTGATCTTCCTAAACTGCCTCAGGATCGAGGTCCACCGGGAACTCCTCCAGTTCAATAAAATCTTTGTTTTCACCTGCAGCATCAATGCCATAAGTCAAAACACAGAAAAAAACTGCAGAAACCCTACTGAACTAACTCAAACAATAATCAATTTCAACCATCATTTTGGAACAAGATTTCACATAATCACATAATAAGATTGTAGTTTAAAGACAGATTAGAAATTTAATAGGTATAATGATGATTTATGTTTTGTATGTGACCAACCCGACATCCAACCACAACTGACCCTCGTTGTGAAAGAATACGACACTGTCTGGTTTTATACCATAATTGCCTTATGTAATCACAACGGTGTGAATTAAGTAAGCCCACACTGTCCACTTTAAGAGTCAGTGAAGCCCTGCTTGGCATCAACCCAAAGTATGAGGTACATAACAAGATGGAAATGTGTAGATATTAAGCGAAATTCAATAAACATGATGATGACATATGCTATGCATGTAACTAAACTGATTCCTGACCAAAAGCATAACCAATGGACTCCATGCTAGAAAAATCTAAGAGTAGACTTTATTGGCAATTGACCTCCTAAGCCACCACAATTTGGCCCTCGTTGTGAAATAATACTATTTCGTCGAGTTTTATACCCTAACTACCTTATCAAGATCACAACAGCGTCGGTTAGGCCAGCCTACGCTGCTCACTTAAAGAGTCAGTGATGTCCTGCTTGGCGTTAACCCAAAGTCTGAGATATGACCTAGGGATTTGAAAGAGACGTGCCCAAGGTGTGTATCAGGAATTCACCCCAAATGCACCCACGGTGTCTGCTAGGGATACACCCCTATAAGATTTTATACACTAGGGACACTTCCTGTGAGACCCGAATTCGTTTCTTATATATATATATGCAATGCGTTCATTTATGCATGTGTCGTAAAACAGCATCTTTATGTGTTTTGATGCATGTTCGGGTTTAGAAATGCATGTAGGTTGGTTATTGAGGCCATTGGGCTTTTATGGAACGAATTTTAAAAATAAAAGATATTTTTGCGAGCCTATAAATATCTAGTCTTAGATATTTTCGAAAAGATTTTTTCATAACTTACAAGCTAAGTTTCTTTTTTCCCTAAAGAAAGCTCTGCCTTCTCTTTAACTTCTCGGGGGCCCGGGACTTGGTTTTCGGCGATCGGATAGCGGATCCTTAGTATCATCGTGGTGGGCTATGCTTTCATCCGGACAAAATTTTATTTCGACGAAGTTCGGTTTTACACGTGAATCGAGGCATCGAGTTTTTGACTCACCGAGATTGAATTCTAGACTTTCAGGTCTTAAAGGGGTGCTACGTCTAATTGTATGTGTTTTTACCGTTTAAAAATGCATAAAAATCGATTTATGTCTTGAAAAGTCAGGGTTTGGTTCAAAATCATTTTCGGTTGGATGAAACGGGTTTGGTTGGACAAAAGGGTTTATGTTTAAAGTGTTTTTTTTTTGTTCCCTTTGAGGATATGGGCTCGTGTATGTTCTTGGGTTTCAAAAATATGTGAGTTGGTGGCTTGATTCGAGTTTGGATGAATGTTGGCCCCAAATTTCAGCAAAAAGGTCAGTTCTCGGTGAAGGATCCCTTGAGGGACCGCTCAAGCGGTCTAGAGGATGGTCTTGGGATGCTCTAGGGTTGCTGACCGTTGGACAGACCGCTCGAGTGGTCTAGCCCGCGGTCTGTTTTTCACTAGTTAAAAATTTGTTTCTAAAATCGATGTATCTCCCTCATCCAGACCCAGAATGGGGTCATTTTTGTGCTCAAATTGAAGCCCCGGCAGTCTTCTTTCCAATGACACTACTCTCACAATAAAATTATTTTTGTAAAAAAAGTTATGATCAAAATAGTAAAGGTATATCAAAGTTTCTTAACCGTTTTTTATCCGTTTATGGCCAAATATCTTGGAAAAGCTTATTTTTCGTCCTTATTGGAACTGTTTATCAAATTTCTTGTTCCTTAGGAGTTTTCTTGTGGATGTTCATAGTTTTCAAAAGGTGACTTTAAAAATGGGGGATTTGTGAAAATTTTGAAAACGTGTTTTAGAGGTTTGGAGCTAACCCTCAGAGTTGAATCTCAGCTTTTTAAACGTTTTGATGGAAACGTGTCTCAAAGGTTGTTTGGTCTCCATGTTGATGGATAACGTGGTGGTGGGCCACTGGATTTCTTTTCATACATGATGTATAACAGTTTTTTTATTTTTCGTAGTTGAGCTACGGGCTAGTTTTTAAATGATTCCTTAGACGAGCCTTGGGTACTCTTTTTATCCAAATGCTTATTTTTGGGTTGATGGTTTTTCAACTAAAAATCTTATTTCATAAATGGTGGTTGGTGGGCTTTCACGTGACCCTGGAGTTTGGGGCGTGACAACTTGGTATCAGAGCTCTAGGTTCGAATACCTAGAGCCATGGGAAAGAGGATACATCATTTTGCGAGGATGTGTGTGCGCTTGATTGCATGTGTTTAAGTGTTTTTATAACATGAGCATGATAACCTGACAAGCATGATAGTTTGTGTACGTGGGTATGGAGGTTAGACCTTAGAATTGGTTAATCTTGCCTTCGGGTATTTGGATTAACAAACCTGGAAGCCAAGTTTGACAGGCGTTTGGCCAATGTGTTTTCTAGCAAATAATCTGAGTAGGTTATCCAAATGGACGAGTCTTTTTGTCGGTTCTCCTCGGTATGTAAGATGTATTTACATGATCTTGAATGGCTCCATGCAAGCATGATTATATCTTTTATGTTAGCAATAACATGTTGTATTAAAACTTATCCTGTTATGTTGCTTTCATATAGAGTTATATCCGCGCAGGGAGGACGAGACCGTGGTCGAGGCCGTGGCCGTGGTTTTGGCCGAAGGGATGTTTTAGTCCCAGATATTGGGGATGCTAATGCTCCCCAAGGACCTGTTGATGGGGTAGATCTGTTGCGTGAGATGGTAGGCTCCATCCGACAGCTGGCCGAGGCTGCTAGGGGAACAGAAAGCGTACCTGAGCCGAGGGCGACGGTCGCGATGCGTGAGTTTTGCCATCTGGACCCTCCTATCTTTTTCGGGGATTCCAACCCCACAGTAGCCATAGAATGGCTGGAGTTGGTCACCAAGATTTTGGATACACTTCAGATAGAGGAAGATGATCTGAGGGTTACATTCGCTGCCTTCCAGCTGAGTGGGAGTACCCATATGTGGTGAAAGTTTGCCAGGACTACAGTAAAAGGGACTTGGGAGGCCTTCACGAAGGTATTTCGGGAGAAGTACTTTCTCACGACTTTAAGAGATCATTTTAGGGAGGACTTCCTTTTTCTTACACAGGGGATGATGTCAATGATCCAGTGGGAGGCTGAGTTCACTAGCTTGTCCCGGTTTACACAGGAGGTTGTGCCTACTGATGAGTTCTATGCGAAGAGGTTCAAAAGGGGTTTGAGGCCCACTATCCGAGATAGAGTGGCGGCATTCAAGATACAGGTCTTTATAAAGTTAGTGGAGACACCCATGAAAGTGGAAGACACCCTAAACGAGACGCACGAGGACAGAGATAGTAGGAGTCAGCAAGGTGGGGGACGTGCACAGGTTCTGGGGCGCAGGGATAAGCACCGAAGGATGTCTGGTCTGAGTTCTTACCCAGCAGGGTCATATCAGTCATAGTTTTCTATACTCTCCCCTTTCGTGGTCTCAACAGGAAGGTCAGAGCAGAGAGAGCTTATTTATCATCGATACAGACAGCTATGGCATCGTGCGGTGGAGTGTTAGAGTGCAGCACCTGTCCAGGTACAGTCACAATCGAAGTCGCTGGGGAGGGGGCCACCAGTGTGCTTTGAGTGCGGTCAGCCTCGGCACATCAGAGGAATTATCCCCGATGAGGGAGCATTCAGAGTACAGCAGGAGCACCAGTTGTTCTATTTGCCTAGGTACGACAGACTTATCAGCAGCTTAGAGCTCAGATGTCCAGGTTTGCAGAAGATGGTGCCTCAGTACAGTCTGGGAGACAGTTGATAGTCCAGTGCTATAGTGGACAGGCCAGAGCATCGCAGGGTAGAGCATATGTCCTTGTTGACCCTAGTTCTTCCAAAGCACCGATTGTGACCGATGCTGCAGCTACCACATTCATGATCAGAGGTACTCTCCTAGTATATAGATCATGGGTTAGTGTTCTTATCGACATGGGAGCATCGCATTCATTTATTTCCTCTACTTTTGCATCTACATTGGGGTTAGAAACAGACTTGTTGGGTAGTACGTTGAGCGTAGAGACCCCAGTCAGTGGGAGTGTGATGCTAAGTCACGTTTGTAGATCCTACGTGTTAGATGTCACCGGTCATTATTTATAGTTTGACTTTATCATTCTAGACATGACCACGTTTGATGTCATCCTAGGGATGGACTGGCTGACCACCTATCGTACCTTTATCGATTGCGATCGACGGAGGGTATCGATTTATACACCAGTGGGTGATTGCTTTCGCTTCGTGGGTGATAGGGATGAGGGTTTGGCGTTCATGCCCGATGTTGCTCCGAGTCTAGGGAATCTGGGTTTCCTCTTTTCAGCACTCATGTTGGATGATACGGTTGGAGTCCGAGAGGAGCTACCCCTTGTGGTTTGCGATTATCCAGATGTCTTTCCTAGCAACTTGTTCGAGTTACCGCCAAGCCGTATGGTAGAGTTTTCTATAGATCTGGTTCCAGGAGCTGCTCCCATTTCTATGCCATCTTACCTTTTCGCACCAGCGAAGTTACAAGAACTTAAGGTACAGCTTCAGGAGTTACTTGACAAGGGGTTTGTACGTCTGAGTATGCCACCGTGGGGAGCTCTAGCTCTTTTTCCTAAGAAGAAGGATGGGTCTTTACGATTGTGTATTAATTATAAGAAGCTGAATCAGGTGACGGTGAAGAACAAGTATCCTATGCCGAGGATTGATGACTTATTTGATCTGTTGAAGGGGTCGAGTTGCTTCTCGAAGATTGACTTAAGGTCGGGGTACCACTAGTTGCGGATTAAGGATGAGGACATAGCAAAGACCGCCTTTCGGACTCGTTATGGTCAATTCGAGTTTCTGGTTATGCCGTTCGGTTTGACAAACGCTCCTGCGACGTTTATGGGTTTGATGAACCGCATCTTTCACCAATATCTAGACAGCTTTGTGGTGGTGTTTGTGGATGATATCCTTATCTAATCACACACAAGGGAGATGCATGAGAAGCATCTACGTATTGTCCTACAGCTTTTGAGGGAGCATCGCTTGTATGTAAAGTTTGAGAAGTGTGAGTTTTGGATGTCCGAGGTGAGGTTTCTTGGGCATGTGGTATCAAATGATGGAGTATCTGTGGATTCGTCGAAGACAGATGCGGTGATGGATTCGTCGAAGACAGATGCAGTGATGGATTGGGAGCAACCAAAGAATGTCTTTGAGATTCGTAGCTTTCTGGGTTTGGCAGGTTACTATCGGCAGTTCGTGATGGATTTTGCTAAACTTGTCGTGCTGATGACGCATCTTACGCAGAAGGGAGTTATGTTTGTGTGGAGCGAGTCCTGTGAGTTGGCGTTCCAGGAGTTAAAGATGAGGTTGACTAGTACACCAGTGTTGATTATTCTAGAACGAGGTTTGGGGTATACAGTGTACTGCGATGCGTTGCATGATGGTCTGGGTTGTGTTCTGATGTAGGGAGGTAAGGTTGTGGCCTATGGATCTCGGCAGTTGAAGACGCTTGAGAAGAACTATCCCACACTTGATCTGGAGTTAGAAGCCATGGTCTTTGTTTTGAAGACATGGCGTCATTATCTTTATGGTGAGCACTTTGAGGTTTTCTCCGATCACAAGAGTTTGAAATACTTATTTTTGCAGAAAGACTTGAATCTGTGCCAACGACGATGGATGGAGTTGTTGAAAGACTATGACTTTGACATACAGTACCATCCAAAGAAGGCAAATGTTGTGGCTGACGCTCTCAGTAGGAGATCTCATGGTTCGTTAGCTTCTATGGCTATACACAAGTGGGACATGCTTGGAGAGATTAGGGAGTTTCATCTGTGTCTCGGGGAGACAATGAGGGGTGCCACCTTATTTTCTATAGTTTCACGACCTACATTGATTGCATGAGTGCTAGAGGTTCAGCAGACAGATTAGGAGACTCATATGATATGGGATCGTGTTGCTCGTGGAGAGGATAGAGCGGGATAGGTTGTGAGTTCATATCAGAGTTTGAGATTGGTTGGGAGATTGTTTATACCAGAGTCATGCCGTGCTGATATACTACATGATTGTCATCATTCTCGCCTTGTAGTGCATCCTGGAGGCACTAGGATGTATAATGATCTACGTCGTCAATTCTAGTGGACAGGAATGAAGAGAGATGTACTTCAGTTTGTTTCTCGGTGCCTTACCTGTCAGCATATCAAGGCGGATCATTAGAGGCCATCAGGATTGTTACAGCCATTGTCGATATCAAAGTGGAAGTGGGAGAACGTCATGATAGATTTTGTATCAAGCCTTGCTCTGTCGCCGAAGGGACACGATGCTATTTGGGTTGTGGTGGATAAATTGACGAAGTCTGCACACTTTCTTCCCATCCGTGTGAAGGATTCAGTAGACAGACTGAGTAGATTGTATGTCAGAGAGATAATTCGGTTACATGGAGTGCTTGTTGTCTATTGTTTCTAACCGAGACCCGTGCTTTACATTGCGCTTTTGCCAGAGTCTTCAGGAGGCTTTGGGGACGAGCTTGACATTCAGCACTGCTTTTCACCCCCAGACGGATGATCAATCTGAGAGGACCATATAAATTCTGGAGGATATATTGAGGGTCTGTGTACTTGATTTTTGGGGTTCTTGGGAAGATCATCAACCTTGGCAGAGTTTGCATACAACAGTAATCATTCCAGTATTGGGATGGCACTAAATGAGGCATTGTATGGTAGGCCGTGTAGGTCACCAGTGTGTTGGACAGATGTGGGAGAGACCATAATTTTGGGATTCAACTTGGTGCGAAAGACGACAGAGAAGATCGTCGTGATTCGTCATTGTCTGGTGATAGCTCAAAATCGCCAGAAGAGCCACGCAGATTAGAGGAGGAGATAATTGGAGTTTGTAGTGGGGGACCATGTGTTTCTGAAAGTCTCGCCACGTAGAGGTCTGATGAGGTTTGGCCGTAATGGGAAGCTATCATCGCATTTTATTGGGTCATTTGAGATCCTTGAACGGGTTTAAGAGGTAGCATACCGTTTGGCTTTGCCACCTCAGTTGGCGTCTATGCACAACGTATTTCACGTTTCCATGCTTCGGAGGTCTGAGCCTGACCCTTCACATGTTTTGGATTGGGCCAAGCTACGGGTTGATGACGTTGTCACATATGAGGAGCGCCCAGTGAAGATTCTAGATACGAAGGAGCAAGTGTTGAGAGGGTGGACCCTTGCTTATGTCAAGGTCCTATGGCTTCATCACGGGGTTGACGAAGCGGCGTGGGAGCTTGAGTCTGGGGTTCGTGCTAGATACCTTGAGTTATTTACTTGATGACCTTGTAGTGAATTTCGGGGGCAAAATTCCTTAAGGGAGAGAGTTGTGAGACCCAGTTCCGTTTCTTTATATATATATATATATATATATATATATATATATTCGACGCATTCATTTATGCTTATGTGTCGTAGAACAGCATGTTTATATGTGTTTTGATGCATGTTCGGGTTTAAAAATGCAAGTAGGGTTGGTTACTGGGACCGTTGGGCATTGTGGTGCGAATTACAAAAAAAAAATTTTGCGAGCCAATAAATATCTAGCTTAGATATTTTAGAAAAGATATTTTTATGACTTACAAGTTAAGTTTCCTTTTTCCCTAAAGAAAGCTCTGCCTTCTCTCTAACTTCTCGGGGGCCCGGGACTTGGTTTTTAACGATCAGATAGTGGATCCTTAGTATCCTCGTGGTGGGCTATGCTATCATTCAGACAGAATTTCGTTCCGACGAAATTCAACTTTGCACGTGGATTGAGGCGTCGAGTTTTTGATTCACCAAGGTAGGATCCTAGACTTTTAGGTCTTAAAGGGGTGCTACGTCTAATCGTATGTGTTTTTATCGTTTAAAAATGCATGAAAAATCGATTTATGTTTTGAAAAGTCGGGTTTTGATTCAAAATTGTTTTCGGTTGGATCAAACGGGTTTGGTTGGACAAAAGGGTTTATGTTTAAAGTGTTTTTTTTTTATTTTTGTTCCCTTTGAGGATATGAGCTCGTGTATGTCCGTGGGTTTCAAAAATATGTGAGTTGGTGGTTTGATTAGAGTTTGGATGAATGTTGGCTCCAAGTTTCAGCAAAAAGGTCAGTACTCGGTGCAGGACCGCTTGAGGGACCTTTCAAGCAGTCTAGAGAGCAATCTTGGGATGCTCTCGGGTTGCTGACTGCTGGACATACTGCTCGAGCGGTCTAGCCCACGGTCTGTTTTTCCCTAGTTAAAAATTTGTTTCTAAAATCGATGTATCTTCCTCATTCGAACTCATAATGGGGTCATTTTTGTGCGCAAATTAAAGGCCCGGAAGTCTTCTTTCCAATGAAACCACTCTCACAATAAAATTATTTTTGTAAGAAAAGTTATGATCAAAATAGTGAGGGTATGTCAAACTTTCTTAACGTTTTTCATCTATTTGTGGCTAAATATCTTGGAAAAGCTTATTTTTCATCTTTATTGGAACTTTTTATCAAAGTTCTTGTTCCTTGGGAGTTTGCTTGTGGATGTTCATAGTTTTCAAAAGGTAGTTTTAAAAACGGGAGATTTGTGAAAATTTTGAAAACGTGTTTTAGAGGTTTGGAGCTAACCCTCGGGGTTGAGTCTCAGCTTTTTAACGTTTTGATAGAAACGTATCTCAAAGGTTGTTTGATCTCCATGTTGACGGATAACGTGGCAGTGGGCCACTGGATTTCTTTTCATACATGTTGATGTATAACAGTTTTATGATTTTTCATAGTTGAGCTACGAGCAAGTTTTTAAATGATTCCTTAGATGAGCCTTGCGTACTTTTTTTTTATCCCAATGCTGTATTTTTGGGTTTGTGGTTTTCTAACTAAAAATCTTATTTCATAAATGGTGGTTGGTGGGCTTTCACGTGACCCTAGAGTTTGGGACGTAACACTTCCAACCATGATTCAAATGTACAATCGACTCTGGTAAAACATGCACCGAATGATCATGGCAAGTACAACCCATGTGATGCATAAATGTATAATTCCTAATGCATTCCTGCTTGTTTATGCAATGGAAACACTCAATTTTATGTCATCATATAATATAATTTAAAATTGATATGTTCGTAATAATCATGCTTCGATGTTCAAAATGTTATACACATGTCCACAATGAATAACTCACTCTAAGCACATTACATGTTCAAAATTCCATTGACAAATTAATCAACTTAGGTTACAATAAATTCAGCTATATTCTAAATTTTCAGATTTAACAACAGAATGTATAAAATACTTTAAAGATATCAGAACATCATTAAAAAATCTAATTTTTTTGAGCAGAAGCTAGATCACGAGTCCTCTAAAACTTTCGTGAAGAACATTTTTTAAGATACTCATTAAAAACATGTGATTTAAGTCTTACAAAATAAAGGGTCAAATTTACCTAGAAACATAATATGTAAATACCCAAATTGTCTATCAGTTAAATAAAAATATATTTGGGGTATCAAATTAAATCTAAACGTTTTAAATTTTGGATATGATATAAATTATGAAGTCCCCTAAATTTGTTTCGAAGAACACTTATTCTGAAACTCAAATTAAATAGGTGTTTTGCCTCTGTCACGCCCCAAACTCCAGGCCACGTGAAATACTCACAAACAACCATACATAACACCCAACCCGATGTTACACTCTCAAATAAAATCATACATGCATTTTATTTACTCACCAAAAGGCTTACAAAATATGATTTCAACACCGAAACAATGTAAACATACGTGGTCTAAAAGAAACAGAAGGAAGATTAAAAATCTTCTACCCCTCCGGCACCTCCGGATCAACCTGCGTGACCGGTACCTAAAAAATTTTTTAATTCCCACACCGTGAACCAGAGCTTAGCAGAAACTAGACAAACATGAAATAAAAGCTAAACATGCTAGTAGAGTTATATGTATGCTACGACTCGCCCGAGCCTCAAAACAAGTTTGAAAATAGTTTTATATCACGACTCATAAGAGCCTTGAAAACAGTTTGAAAATGGTTTTGTATACATACAAATATACTACAATGCTTCACATGCAAAGATCAACTCCTACGAGCCTCAACTCTCATGAGCCCACATGCAACACAACTATATACATGGACTCACACGAGCCTCAACGACAACAGGTATATGTATGCAGAATAGGTATACATATATATCGACTCTCACAAGCACCAACAACAGTTCTACAGAAACACGGTGATACACACCCAACACAAGGATTTTCTCAGACTCTTACCGAAGGACAAAAGCCCCATCTAATACACTTTCTTGAATTTTTACCGAAGGACGGCAATCCCATCTAATACATCTTCTCAGGCTTTCACCGAAGGATCGTAATCCCATTAACACACGGTCAACCAGAGCCAACGTTCATCGAACCACTTTTTCGTCCACATCTCTATACACACACTCATCAAATAAACTAGAGTTTTAGATGCATCAAGCCCACATACTCGTTTTACCACATGTATGAATTAAACTAGAGTTTTAAATGCACAAAACCACATAAAACAATAGATTTCACATAACGACGCCACATAACCCGCCATGACATCACATGTCACGCAGCCCGACATGACGTCACGTGCCACACAACCTGACACGACATCACGTGCCACACAACCCAACGTTCACTCACCTAGATGACCCGTCTTCTCACCTGGACAACCAACAATGCAAAAAACTAAAACCTAACCCAAAGGCCAACACCAAACCTCCTCCCTTACAATTTTTTGCAAACGTTTTCACAAAATCCTTGCTTTTTCCTAAAACCCCCGTTTTAGAAAACAAAGTCAGACCCAACACGTCCCGTACCTAACGATGCACCAACTACCACACATGCAATCGTGCACTAACACCCAGCATCTAACCATGCACATCAATCCCGAGGATGACAACAAAACCCGAGCAACTCCCAATGCCACCACACGACCCCCAAGGCCACAACACGATCAACCTCCAACAAGAAACGACCCACACCCCTCTTCAAGTATCCAGTCAACAGAACCCCATAATTCCATCAACCCAAAAGCCTTATAGGAGAGCCAGTCGATTGAACCCTACACATTCAACCGACCGAAAAGCCATAACGCAACCACCAAAACAACAAAACACCCCCACACTGGACATCAGTCGACTGGACCCCCACCCAGTCGGCTGAAAAAGGCTACTAGATTTTTTGCAAAATTCTCCCAAAACATAGGTCAGTCGACTGACTTCCCAGTCCAGTCGACTAAATCTCCCAAACGATGATCCAATCAACTGAACCACCTAGTTTAGTCGACTGACCCCCGTAGAAACTGACTCCAAGCTACAAGAACCACCATCTCAATCCCAAATCAAAGCTTCCAAACTCCCTTTCAACACCCTCGGACATACCCAAGCCCTTGACTACCACACAACCTCGAAAGGAATACTCAAAACCCGATTCCATCCAATCGAAATCAACCAAAAATAGTTTTGAACAAAAACCTAACTTTTGAAACAAAAATCAATTTTTCGTGCATTTTTAACCGGTGAAAACACATACAATTACACGTAACACCCTTATAAGATATGAGAATCTAGGATCCTACCTCGGTGAGCCAAAGAGATTGATGCCTCGACCCACATGCAAAAACTAACTTCACCAGAATGAAATTTTATCTGGGTGAAAGCGTAACCCACCACGAGGATACTAGGAATCTGCTATCTGATTGTCGAAAATCAAGCCTCAGGTCCCTGAAAAGTTAGAGAAAAGATAAAGCTTTTAGGGTTTTCAAAAGCTTGAGAGAGAAGTTTTTTTTTTTTGAAAATATCTAAGGCTAGATATTTATAAGCTCGCTAGAAAAATATCTTCTTTTTTTTTAAATCTGCATCACAATGCCCAACGGCCCCGAAAGCCAACCCCACATGCATATCTAAATCCGATCATGCATAAAAAGGCATATACAAATGTTGAAAAGAAAACGATAAATACGAGTCGAAAAAAATGTCAAAAAAGAAAACAGGTCTGGGTCTTACAACATTACCCCCTTTAAAAGGATTTTGTCCCTGAAATTCAGCACACGGTTAAAAAGAAACAACCCCGTCGATCACTATCGACACAGGCACGAGAGGTGGTTAGCCAAACCATTCCTAGGATACGGTTAAATAAGGTTGTGCACTATAAACAATGGCTAACTACCTCAAAGACACGGGATCTACATCTCATCCTAACCTCACAAGCACACTAATCGGTGTCTCAACACCCAACACTCACCCCACGAAGTCCATCACTAACTCCCAAACAGATGAAATGATGCAACACAAAGCTCCTGTGTCAATAAGAACACTGCCCCAAAGCTTACATACTTAAAAAGTACCTCTACTCACTGGAAAAATAGCTGCATCATTAGGCACAATCAGTACCCTGGAAGAACTGGGATCTGTAAGGGCATACACTTGGCCATGCGTCATCTTGGCCTGTCCTCCATAACCTGGGACTGTTGCTGTCGTACAGACTATATTGAAGTACCCCCACTTATAACTCAGGAAGTCTGAGCTGTGGGATGCTGCTGATAACCCCGTCGTCCTGCACCGGTTAGATGACTGGTGCACCTGCCGTGCTCGGTACACTGCCTCATTGAGGGCAGTTCCTGCGAACATACCCAGGCTGACCACACTCATAACATAACAATTCTCTTCCTTGTGATTGAACCATTACCGAACTCTAGGACTGCTTCTGCTGAGGGCAATCCATCACACGATGCCCAGGCAGCCTACACCAAAACTAACAAAACTCGTACTACTCTGGCCTTCCAGATGAAGCCACCAATGGTACTGGTGCAAAAAATTACTGTCGTGACCCAGATGGATGAACACTCGGCCAAAGGACTTCTGCCTCTTGCTAGAACGCCCACCTAACTGTACCTCAGTCCCACCCTGCGGTGTCCTGACCTCTCTGAAACCTCGAATCTCGCTCAAGGTATTGTCAATCCTCGCTGCCGACTCCACCAGCTCTATGAAAACATACAATCTCATCCCTGCCACTCGCTCTCTGATAGCCGGCCTCAAGCCTTGATCAAACCACTTCGATCGTAACTCGTCTGCACCCACCAACTCTAGTGCTAACTGGGATAGATTGGTGAACTTGGCCTCATACTGAACAATGCTCATTGCCCCCTGAGTGAGAGCATAGAACTTCTCCCTGTACAAGTCCTGCGAAGAAGCCAAAAAGTACTCCTCTAGAAAAATCCTTGTGAAAACTGCCCACGTACCCTCCACATTATTTCGAGCATATTTTCACCACTCGTGAGCATCCCCTCTCAACTAGAAAGTAGTAAAAGGAACCCACAAATCATCCTCCACAATCTGTAATGTATCGAGGATCTGAGTCACCAGCTCCAACCACTTTGTAGCCACTGTAGAATTCGGATCCCCAATAAAGGTAGGAGGGTCCATACGTCTAAACTCCTGTATCGCCACTGTTACTTTCAACTCGAGCTCTCTCCCTCTCCCTCTAGAGGTCTCAACCAACTGACCACGGCCACAGCCTTAACCACGACCTCATTCTCTCCTCGCAGACGTCGTGTCGATATGAAAAGAAAACAGGACATAAGATGCAGCACATCGCATCAACATAAATGCTAACCACATAAGTATGCTAACACATAGTCACATGGGTTCATGTTAAACTAACTCCACATATCGAGGAGAACTGACAAGAGTGATGCGCCCATTTGGATAACCTGCTCAAATTCCTTGCCAAAAAACACGTCGGCCAAGCGCATTTCTAACTTGGCTTCTAAGCTTGTTAACCCAAATGCCCGAAGACAAGACTAATCATTCGTAATGTTCAACCCTCATGCTCACATATACACGATATTAACATACTATCATGCTTATGCTATCAAAATAGCTGAACACATGTAATCAAGCACACGCAAACAACCTCACCCGATGATGCACCCTTTTCTTACGGCTCTTAGGTATTCGAACCCAGAGCTCTAATACCAAGTTATCACGCCCTAAACTCTGAGCCACGTGAAACACCCATAAACAACCATACATAACACCTAACCTGATGTTACACTCTCAAATAAAAGCATACATTCATTTTATATTCTCGCCTAAAGGCTGACAAAACACGGTTCTAACACCGAAAACATGTAAACATACATGGTCTAAAAGAAACAAAAGGAAGCTTACAAATCTTCTGCCCCTCCGGCACCTCCAGATCAACCTGTATGATCGGTACCTAAAAAATATTTTAAATCCAACACCGTGAGCTAGAGCTCAACAGAAACTAGACAAACATGAAATAGAAGCTAAACATGCTAGCAGAGTAATATGTATGCTACGACTCACCCGAGCCTCAAAACAAGTTTGAAAACAAGTTTGAAAATAATTTTATATCACGACTCACAAGAGCCTTGAAAATAGTTTGAAAATAGTTTTGTATACATACAAATATGTTACGGTGCTTCACATGCAAAGATTAACTCATACGAGGCTCGACTCTCACGAGCCTACATGCAACACAGCTATATACATCGACTCACATGAGCCTCAATGACCACAGGTATACATATATATCGACTCTCACAATCCCCAACAACAGTTTTACAAAAACACGGTGATACACACCCAACACAAGAATGTTCTCAAACTCTTACCGAAGGACCATAGCCCCATCTAATACACTTTCTCAGGCTTTCACCGAAGGACCACAGTCCCAACTAATACACTTTCTCGGGTTTTCACCGAAAGACCATAGTCCCAATTAATACACTGTCGACCAGAGCCAATGTTTATCCAACCATCTTCTTGAACTTTCACTAAAGGACGGCAATCCCATCTAATACATCTTCTCAGGCTTTCACCGAAGGATCGTAATCCCATCTAACACACGGTCGACCAGAGCTAACCTTCATCAAACCACTTTTTCATCCACATCTCTATACACACACGTATCAAATAAACCAGAGCTTTAGATGCATCAAGATTACATACCCATCTTACTACATGCATGAATAAAACTAGAGTTTTAAATGCACAAATCACCCAAAACACTAGATTTCACAAAACGTCGCTACATAACCTGCCATGACATCACATGTCACATAGCCCGACACGACATCACGTGCCACATAATTCGACCAAACATCATGTGCCACACAACCCGACGTCCACTCACATGGATGACCCGTTGTGGCGTTGGGATTTAGAGGTCAAAAATAAGGGAATTCAAAAGATGTTTTGAAAAATATTTTAACACCTTGAAAATCAAATTTTGAAAATTTCTTTTATCAAAAATGGAGTCACCACTTAGTTTTTGAGAAAAAACTAAGAAAAACAAAATTAGCTACTGATCTTTCAAATGTTAACTAGAGAAAGAGAGTTTGGGGGCTAAGGTACGAATTGGAAAAGGTGTTAGGCACCCTGTTCGCCCAACCGTAAGGTTGGCCTCTACTAATTATCATTGATTCTTTAATAGAATTTTTCAAATGTATGCAAATAAAGAAAATGGAGGCAAATAGAGAACACCCAAAATCAAATATAGAAAGTACATAAAATATGTACATAACACTCCAAAACAAATAAGTGTCAAAAGAAAAATTCTTAAGTCCTATGGCATGCGATTTCTATCTAAAGGATAGATGAAACACATACCCACATGCAATAATATTGAAACAACCTAAACTAGTATGATTTGGTTAAAAGAATAAAAATATGTTAAAAATTGGCAAAACTACTTAAACATGGATTTGCTACAAAAGAAAAATTAAACTATCCTAAACATACTTTCAAATAAAGAAACTAAAATTTACATATCACCAAAATTAACTAAGTTAACATTAACATGATGAATTAATAAAGAAATAAGAAATGTATAAAAGAGAAAATAATACTACATTAAAAGAAAGCCTATTTAACAAAAAGATTTAAAATGAGAGTTTTATAAAGATTTAAAACAAAAAAAAAGATTTGATAAAATATGAAGGGTAGAAAATGCTATTAAGAAGAAAATCTAATTATTTACATAAAAGATGAAAATAAGAAGTATAAAAGAACATTAAAAGATATCTTTATGATTTTGTGCTTTTTGTAGTTAATAGAAGAAAAGAAAAGAAAAATATTATAGAAGACAAGTTAAGAATATTTAGTTATTAACATTTTTACATTTTAAAAGAGAAGAAAATAGAAGAAATGGAAAAAATAATGGAGTATTTTTAAGGGAGAAAATTATGGACTACTTAAAGAAAGAAAATTAACTTTAAAACCTTTTTATGATTTTTGGTTTTAGCAAAATAAAAAGAAAGGAAGATGAAAAAAAATAAGATCATAAAAAAAGAAAATAGATTTTTATAAGAAAAATTAATAATAATATACATGAAAAGAAATGCTAAATGGAAATTTATTAAAACTAAGAAAATAAAAGATTAGAAAAGAAAATTACACTAATAAAATAAAAGAAAAGAAAATAGAAAAATCTAGAAAAAGAAAATTATGCTAAAAGAAAAATAAAAAGAAACATTAGCATTAGAGAAAAGAAAAGAGAAAAAAAATAAAACTACATTATAATAAAGTAAATAAGATGCTAGAAAAAGAAAATTACACTACTAGAAAAGAGAAAAAAATGAAAAATAAATACAAATGAAGGAATATTAAGCCAACATTAAAAGAAAAATAAATGCTAGAAAGGAAATACTAAATCAAAAATAAAATGGAACACTAATGTTACTAGAAAAGAAATTGAACTAGACTACTATTAAGAGTAAATTAGAACAACTAAATAAATACTAGAAAATCAAACTAATGCTAAAAAGATAAAAGAAATTAAAAATAACTATTTATTTTAAATGTGAAATATAGTCTTAATTACTACATTCACATAAATGTAGGTGCATTATTACAATAATTAACAACATTATTAAGTTGTAATTGCCAAAAT